>JBANCV010002080.1:0-10473 GCA_037040105.1 Amiota albilabris
GGTTCATGGAATGGCTGACCATATATCTACCCTCCAGTAGTCATTAGAAGAATAATAGGTAAACATATTCTACCGTCCTTTATTCCCGGAGGGGGAAACATGGATGTACACAGAGATAGTACGTCCCATAGTTATATACGGCGCAATTGTTTGGTGGCCAGCTCTAGGAAAGCACTATATAGTGCACAAACTAAGCGGTGTGCAGAGATCGGCATATTTACGAATCACAGGAGCCATGCGCACATGCCTCACGGCAGCACTGAATATGCTGCTATATCTCCTCCCCAATGACCTCCATAATAAAAGCATTGTCTGTAAGGTTAAAGAAACCCAGCTGCTGGGCAGAACTAGCATATGGACATAGTAAAATACTAGAAATAGTAAAAAATCCTATATTCAAAAGAACAAGACACTTGACGTATAGTGGCGTACAATAGCTTTGAGAGTGACTTAAAGGTAAAATTTCCTACCAGGGTGGAATGGGAAGCAAACAGTTTACAGAGTGACTATGACATTTCAATCTTGACGAATGATTTGAAGATAGCGCAGGGGTGCATTCACCACAAATAAACTTCGACCATTCTTTCCGGTTACCTGATGAGGCCACAGTCTCGTAGGCAGATGTCCTAGCCATCAGAGGCATGTCGGCTGGTAGGAAATAACATACCAGAAGGTCGTAAGACAGCTATCTTAGTTGATAGTCAGGCGGCACTCAAAGCACTGCAATCCACCACTGTGAAGTATAAGCTCGTTAGGAAATGCGGGTCAACGATGAGCGAGTTAAGTCGTCGTCCTGATATCACTCTCGCATGGGTTCCCGACCAAAGGAACATTGAGGGAAATGAGAAGGCTGACGAACTATCTCGCTTTGATTCTGCCCTTGACGTATCGTCAGTGGAACAGATTTCAATTCCCCTGGCGGTCGTCAAGAGTTAATAGAATAGTTAATCACTGGTTCAAATGATGCAACAGAAATATGATGATGTGTCAAATAATGCAAACAACAACGACCGACTATCGCTTCATCCAAATCCCATAGCAAACACTCTTGCTGTAAATGGAGCTGCTAGAAGCAGAGTAAAGAGACTCTATCCATATAAGCTTAAGGATCGGAGACATCTCCCGTAGAGTCAGCAGAACTGATCTAACGGTACTTGCAGTGATTTAACGCCTGGACTAAGCGTTGGGACATTGGTATAAATGCCTCCAAATCTGAAAATTGCACGTACACATTAGGGCGTGAGGACTAAACACTGCTTCGACATGACAGCCTTATATATAATATAATATGTTTCGCGGCACCTTTTTCATGCTTAACTTATCATGTAAAATGTTAATTGCCGTTCCGTACTATGCCCTCACCTATTTCGTGGACATTCGTTCGGCGACAGCGAGAATCATGTCGTGCACCTTGTCAACGATTTCCTCGGTGACCACATAGCCAGGCGACTTTGGCGATCCTCACAAGAAACTTCATTTTGTTTTACTCGAAAGTAACGATTGGATAAGTACGAACTTAATTGTATTGATGATTCATGATACTACTACTTAAGTATTTTTTTAGCATATGGCTTAAGTAGTTATTAAATCATAGCCTGGCGATTTTTTGTTTTAATTTAATATTTTCTTTACATCGGTTACCGAAGGAATTTCATCTACGGAATCGTCCAGGGTCCTTCGTTTCTCTAAACCATTTCTTTTATTACTTTTGTATATGTATAACCAGTTGGTGTTTTTCATGCAGCAATACTTTGTCAAGCTACCGTTTGTCAACTTTAGAACTTCAACGTCTAATATATTTTTTTTATTGATAGCTCTTGCAGAATAACATATTCATGAATGGTTAAATAAATTGGAGAATGATCAGATGACATATCCTGGCCATTTTCAACGCACAAGTAAGTAGTTGCCACTTTTTTAGCAATAAAAAATCAAATACATTTGGTGTTTGTTGTGGGTCTGTTAGAAAATGTATTTGTTAGCTTCTTGATATACGAATAAAGCCTGTCTCTTGAAATGCGACATACTTCCTCCTTTTGGTTGTTGTTGGTCTTGACTCCCACAGTATGTGTTCGGCGTTTCACTATTACCCTATTTTTGTGACTTTTAATAAATTCAACATTTTGGGCACATTTGATTTGATGCCTTGGATGACTTCATTCAGCAGTTATTGATAACTTACTATCTGTTTTTTTGATTTATTTATTAGAATTAAGGTTATAATTTATAATTATATATTATGTTTATGAGCAAAAGCAACAGAGGCCTTCAGCTCAGGGGAAGAGTTAAGAAGGATAGGTGTAAGAAAATTGGAGGACCAGACTTTAATGAGATTAAACCCGCGACTCCAGGATGTAAGCTCGGCTTACTAACCTCTATCAATTTTTATTATGATAGTGGCTGCAGATTTTTTCTTCTTCGTAATGCTAGTTTTGATGATAACAGCGCTGTTTGTTTCAAAATTTTTAAATTTCATCCAAAATTCCTAATCCAGAATTACTTCCAGCTTATGTTAGTGTTTTAGGAGCCCATTTGTGTTCCACAGCATTACTTTTAAGAAATAAGACATTGTTACTTTTTGAAAAGAAAATTTTTGACATTTTGGAGTCCTTTCTTTCTTTTGGACCACATTAAATTTGTGTTGTTTCATAAGTTTTTCTAAAATTTTTTCAGATATATTTTCTTCACCAGTCTAATTGAAGGTTTCTGCACATGTATCAAAGTCGATTCCCTAATCATCTAAATTTTAAAAGCTGAATGCCATATGGTTCAAATCTTTATATATAAAACTTTTTTTTTGTACTTATGGGATCACTTAGAGAACAGTTGAACACAGTAGATGGCGCTGTTTCCGAGATCTAGGCAGTTATTTAAAGTATTTTTTGTCTAACGTAAAATATACTGAACCGATTGTAATAATTTTTTTCTTAAACAACAAATGAATGCTTATGAATCGAGTTGGATACTAATTTTTTTATATATTTTTTTTTCATTTTTTAAAGATAAATATAAATTTTTTAGGATTAAGTTTTTCCAAAGCCAGGAACAGAAACGTTAATACGTTTTCAAGCTGTGCTTCTTCTTGAATTTTGTATTGTTTTTGCTATCGTTGTATTTATTCCTCTCTTTTATGTGTACGCAAAAGAGTATTGCCAAAGGCCATTACCTACTAGACTTGAGCAGTGACAACAAATGTTGTCATTCATGAATGTATACCAAATATGCGGTAGACATATGTATTGGTGAATGTCGTGTGAGAGAAAAATATTTTATACTAGCTGACCCGGCAAACTTTGTTTTGCAATAAAAAAAAAAAAATTTTTGAATTTGTAAGTAACGTTGCCGCCCGAATGTAAAGCGATATAAGATTTTTAGGACTTGGGCAATAAAAGGCGATTTTAAATTATAATATTTGTCTACAATAACGCTCCTCTGTACAAAAAATTTGAAGTTGAATCTTCAGGAATGTGAGCATATACATTATTTGAATTGCTAATACCTGAAAGAGCCACGAATAGCAACTAAAACTCAAATCTATGCCCGCTATCGAAAGAGTTTGTCCTTGTGATATGTTAATTGTCATAGCGTAAAATAAGCTTACTGGAAACTGAACGCGTTGAAATGGGAAATTATTGCGAATTAGAGGAATCCGAGGTATGAAAACGTCGTCTCCTTTGCCGCAACCGATCAAAATCTCTGCATCAATAACGTTTGATTGTAAAGTCTTCACTTTCAATCTGGTGCACAATTTAGGAGGACTTAAATTTCTTAAAAGGATAATGGGTACTCCATTTTTTTATTTGACACTGTGTGATGGCAGACTGGGGGCACTCAGAGATTCTAAAAATTCTATGGGATAGTTGGTAGCGTCTTCTTGTTCCATTATTCCATAGAACGGTATTCAGTATTTTCCCCCGGGACACTCGTCAATATTCTATCATTAATTACTGCGAGCTGATCGTTGGGTGGTGTTAGAATTGTTCTTTCGCATAGCCATGAATCTGTATACAGAGGAACATGTGGATCTGTAGAAGATTTACATTTTAGAAATGAAACTCACTTACACACTCACATTCACTACAAATAGATATAGCAAAACATGTGTTTTGATTCATTTTAATCCAAAACCTGTTTTTAATGCGCCCATACACAATATGAGGGGGAATTTTGTAAGTATCAGCTATTTGAAATGTGAGTATATATGCAATTGTCATAGAGGTTTTCTGACTATGTTTACAACTATTGAATTTTAGCATATAGTTTTCTGATTTTATCTGTGCTTTTCCTTATTCAGATTTAGGTCTTAAAAAAAAAAGAAATATGTACATTAATTGCTGTTAAATGTTAAAAATTCGAAAAATATTAAAGTTATATTTCCAATTTATCTAAATTTTGTAGTTTCTTTAATTGCTGAGATATTTAGGTGGATATAAAAAATAAATGAGCGCGAATTTTTTTTTTTTACTTTTTATTTGTATGTATGTATAAAACAATCGAACCACCATCCATACATAAATACAATGAAACTATCTATATTATTCTTTAACAGATTCTCATTCACAAAAAACAAACAAACACATGAAAAAACTTGCTTTCTTGCATGAACATTTTTTGAGATAAGAAATTTAGCCAATAGTTACAATTGATTCCATTAATTTATGAACTAAAATTTGAAATTCTAAAACATTCGATTTTTTTACAATATTTCAATAGTAAGATAACGAGAAGAATATCTGAATTTTTTACCGATATACATTGCATAATGTGGTATACTTACCTTCGATGCGCTCACCAGCGAGCAAAATATTTTGTGGCTTTAAATCGAGATGTGCAATCGAACGATCATGTAAAAAATGTAAAGCTTTAAGTACCTCACGCATGCAGAGACGTGCGTGAGATTCACTCAAACATTCCTCATTATCCAATATGGTTTGTAATTCACCACCTGTGGCACTGTTTATAAAAAAAAACAAGATATTTTATAAAAAAATTTAGAGAATAGTTTATGAAAATTGGACATACAGTTCAAGTAATAACGCCGTATCGGAACGTGTTTCATGTACAGCATTTAAATTTACAATGTTTTCTTCACCGGCACATAACATCAATACAGCAATTTCATGTTTGATATCTTTGTCTGATGATTGTGCTCGACGACGTCGTTTAAGGAATTTTGCAGCGAAATGTAAACCAGACTTTTTATGTATTGCACGACGTACAGCCGCAAATTTGCCTCTAAAATTAAAAAAGAAATAAATGAACATTAATAATCACAATTTTTAGCACGTTAAAGTAAATAAGTGCATTCTTCTTTTTATTGATTCTGTTGATTATAATCTATAAGTTGTATATGAAAGTGGTAGCTTCTCCAGAGTAGGCATACGTTATTGAAGATATTTGCGAAAAATACCATGGTATAGGTAGACTAATTAAATGGAAGTTATAAGTATGTACTCATTGTTGAAGTAATCGTTACAAGCATAAAATAAGTTTGCATCGCTAAATCAATGTACAATCTAAAAGTTTTTCTACTTGATCGCTCTCTAAGTTGAAGTGATCGACCTCTTTCCTTTCTGAATATCATATAAGGTAATAAAGTTGAAGATAACAAACCCATATTCTAGCACTTATAAATTAAAAATAACATGTAAAATTCAAAAAAAAGTAATCTTAGAATCTTACATGGTTGGTGTACGAGGGCGGTTCATTAAGTACCTGTGTTTGAAGATAGAGGACGTTCCTGAGTGAAGTTAGTGTTATCATCGAGTGCTGCCATCTATTAGACGACGCTTATACAAATTTTAGATTGATTGATAGGTTAGTTTCGGTTTTGGAGCCATCCGAGTCTGACGTGTTTTGTGATTTTCGCTAAGATGGAAAAAGAGCAGTATCGTTCAGTAATTCGATTTTGTTTTTTGATGGGAAAAAATGCGAGGAGATAAACGCAAAGTTGGATGCTGTTTATGGGGACACGGTGCCATTTATGGCAACAGTTACATATTGGTTCAACGAATTTAAACGTGGGCGAACATCCGTTTTTGATGAGGAGCGATCAGAACGCCCGGCAAACGTGGTTACCGAAGAAATCATTGAAAAAGCCCACGACATGATTCTCGCTGATCGACGAACGAAAGTGCGCGATGTAGCAAAGGACGTAAGTGTGTCGACCGGAACGGTAATTAATATTTTACGTTATAAGATGGCGATGAAAAAAATTTCGGCCCGATGAGTGCCGCGATTACTCACGCTGGACAATAAGCGGATGCAGCTTTTAACTTCGAAGCAGTGTTTGGGTCAATTTAAGCGAGATCCGAAGTACTTTTTCCGTCGAGTTGTCACCGTTGATGAAACCAGAAACTAAGCAACAATCAAAACAATGGATTTCCCCAGGTGAATCTGCACCAAAAAAGACGAAGACGGTCCCATCGGCCGGTAAGGTCATGGCGACTATTTTTTGGAATGCGAAAGGCATCATCCTCATTGATTTTTTAGAAAAAGAAAGAAAAGAAAAAGGTGCAATCACTGGACAATACTACAGTGCGTTATTGTACCGCTTCGACAAAAAATTAAAGGAAACACGGCCACTTTTAGCGAAAAAATGGTGTTGTTTCATCACGATAACGCACCAGCACATTCATCTGGTGTTATCGCCGCCAAACTGCATGAATTACGTTATGAATCGCTGCCGCACCCACCTTATTCACCCGATCTGGCTCCTTGCGACTGTTTCTTGTGAAGAAATGGCTCGCGGGAAAAAAATTTAGCTCAAACGAGGAAGTCATCGCCGAGAGAGAGGCGTATTTTGGAGAGTTCGACAAATCCTATTTTTTGGAGGGGTTAAAAAAATGGCAGGAACGTTGGGAGAAATGTATCTTTCTAACTAGAGAGAGAAAGAGGTACATATGAACAAATCAACACCAGTATCTAAGAAAGTGTAACAACGTAAATTCTAAGAAAAAAAAATATGTATAAAAAGCACGCAAAAAGCGTCTTGATGTCAAAGGTTTGGAAAAGAATAAGAAAATTATAGAGAAAAGTATGGAGGAATATTCTGTAGCACAAGAAAACGTTAAACAATGAAATAAAAAGAAAAAGAAAGATTACATTACTTGATCGAAATGGTTTGTATGAAGTCGGAAAAGCGGCAAACGGTAAATGGCATAACAACACCGTTACAAGTGGCGATAATATATGACGGTTTAGAATTGTGTATTCAACTATGGCGAAGCATAGCAGCCCCTAGAAAACGTTTTTTGTGTGGGAGCTATACAATCCAGTAATCCTAGGATCTTGAAATTACATGGTTGATGAATATAAATCGGAAACCAACTTTCTTTAAATTTCAAGATGATAGCATAAAAAACAAAATAGTTTTTCTGATAAGAACATGAATTTGAGTAGTTGGTAACACTTGAAGCGCATAACCGAGTAGTAGAGAATGTGCTGCTGCTGAAACCATAAAGAAGGCTTTCTTGTACTAAGACGAAGAGCGCAATACTCTTATGCGTACTCAGTTATTAATAAATGAGAGGAAAAATACAACAATTACAATAACCAAAGCATAGCAACGAATAAACGTAAAAACGTTTTGTGCTTGGTCTTGCAGTGGTTTTCAGAAACCGTAGTACTAAAACATAGTATTGTACATATTTAAAAAATTAAATAGTAAGTATGCAACTTTATTTATTAGCATTTATATGTTGTTTTGAAACAAAAGTTATTAAAATCGGCTTAGAATAGCTTGCTCTAGATAATAAAATTAAGAAATTGGTAAAAAAAAAACTGCCTAGATCTCGAGAAGAGCGCCACCTTCCGGTTCCAACTATTGCTAACACCTAGGTGACTCCATAAGTACAAAAAAAAATCATTACCAAAATTGGTCATTCGTTTACAAAAAAAATGGTTACAAAAATCCGTATACTCGAGTTTTATATATTAAGATAAAGGCCCAACTAAATACTAAACTTCGTCGCTTTTGACGCTTCCCACGCTTCGGCTTCAAATGTTGCAATGTATGAAATCGTTACACACATTTTTTAAAAAAGCCTCAAAAGTCGAAAGTTGATTTCCAGTGTTGCGAATTAGCAAAGAACTGTTTAGCGAACCAAAAACGGAACCAAAAAAAAAAAAACTGTGTTGTGGTGAATTGCAAATACCTGCTTTTTGAGAATGAGAACCTGTTCTTTGAGAATATGCAAACAATGATATCATATTACAAATTGCAAATACACATGAATCTCTATTATCCATGCTCGGGACCGAGCTCTTTACTGATAATCGAAAACCCGTGTCACATACAAACATATCAAAATTTTATTGTATTCATTTTTGACAATAACATGTAAATCTGCACCTAAAAACATACATATGCAAATAGATGATATCATCATTTTTGGGTCGTCGTGCAGCACCTTATAGGACAGCAATTCAAAAATTGGTGGAAAAATTCGAGCTGTTGGGAGGACAAGTTAGTGATATGAAGAATAAAACTCGTGCACGTAGCTCAAGAAAAACTGAGTCTTGAAGAAAACCCAGGTTTGTCCATTCCTCATCGTACTTTGGAATTACACCGTTTTGCATTAAGACTTGGGTCTTACGGCTTATAAAGTTCAGTTAAAACAAGAACTCAAACTGCATACCTTCTTCTTTATAATGAAAAAAACATCCGATTATTTATTTCAAAAAATGTCTCTTTTTTTTAATATCAAAATAACACCTCTTATTGGAAAGCATTTAATGAAATGAATATCATATTGCTTAAGTATAATCATATGGAGCATATTATTTATGCAGATGATGAATTAGTTTTTACCAAAATTAAAGAGCTAGACACTGTTAAATCAAACTTTAACTCTATCCCCTCTGACATATATGTCACAGCATTCTGGTGCTGCGTTATCTCTAGATAAGTGTTAATTATTTCATATTTATATGAAGATAAATACCTAATACCTAGCCTAACTTATAATAATGATTTATTTGCCGTTGTGGACCGATCGAATACTACTTCGGTCAACCATAGATTTCTGATCTGTCTTCACTACAGAATGTTATTCTCCAAGCAGTACGTTTTGATGCTAATATGCCAACCACCTTCAATATTTGCACAGACAGCAAATCAGCTATCAACTCGGTACGTAACCCCAACAGCAACAGTGTAATTACTTCCACAAACCGTGACAAGCTTATTCAGCATAAGCATATTAAACTTATGTAGGTCCCATGCCAAAATACTTGGCAATGAATGAGCTGACTCCCGTGATAACCTTGCCTAAACATAACTATTACACACAATTAACATATTTGAAAACGCGGCAGAAACCGGATTTCATGGGATAACATAAATCACCGCTAAAAGCAGTTAAATCCAAGAGCCACCACTTGTATGAGTTACGTGACCCAGTAATCCAAGATGGATGAATATGGATATGAAACATAATGTGTTAAAATTTCAAGATGATAGCACAAAATATAAAAAAAAAATTCTAATAAGAATATGAATTTGAGTAGGTGGTCCGTTCTCATACACCGATTTCGATGATTCCCACAAATTTACAACGTATGGTGAATAGAATTCTTCGTGCTCTTCGGACATGACAAACTTATAAAGTACTATTCATGTGAAGAATATAAAAATATTAATAACAGAAATTCACCATGTAAAGAGTATAAAAATAATAATAACGGAAATACTTATATATTTGTTACCAAAGCAAGAAAGTATAATCCTTCTCTCAGTAAAATGTTGCTATGCTTAACTTTTTGGTCAAAAAGCATAGTGTTATTTTTTGTTAAAGCAAAAAATTAAAACTAAAATATAACAAACACAAAACAAAAAGTAAAATAAAAACTTGTGTTAACCAAATAACCAATAAATAGAAACAAACTGCAGACAAACTTAATAGAAAAGAATGCGAAAACTAAACTGTAAGAAAATCAATTTGGTCAAAAAATAGAAATTTCAAAAAAAGGGTTTTCGTTGGATAATTTTTTACAACTTTCGACGTGGATTATATCAACAAGGATATGTCGATGAACTCAGTACTTTGTATGGCGATAAACCACCATCAAAAACGACAGTATATCGCTTGTATTGTGAATTCAATCGTGGTCGTAGTTCGTTCGCCGACGTATTCTGTGAAGGTCGTCCAAAATCGGTTGTTGTGCCACAAAAATTAGATGCAGTGCATGAACTGATAATGTAAGATCATCATGGGAAATATCGTGAGATAGAGGCATCCTTGCACATTAGTTCCACTTCAATACATTCAATATTGTATGAACATTGGGCCGTCAAAAAGATTTGTTCGCGTTGGATACCGCATAATTCGACAATCGCGGCAAAAAAGTGCAAAGACATGTTGAAAAAATTCAATCGCGTTGCTTCAAAAGACGCTTATAAGATCGTGACAGGTGATGAATCATGGATCTATGCATATGAGCCTGAAACTAAACAGCAGTCGACTGTATGGG
>JBANCV010002082.1:0-10466 GCA_037040105.1 Amiota albilabris
TAAAAAAAACACTGTTTATACTTAAACCAGAAAGACTATGCCAAAAATGTTATAACGAGTCACAGTTGTTGTGTCATCGAGTTGATCACAAATATACGAGAGCGGTTCATTAAGTGCCCGTGTTTGAAGATAGAGGACGTTCCTGAGTGAAGTTAGTGCTCTCATCGAGTGCTGCCATATCTCTGCTGACGCTTATACAAATTTTAAGACGGATTGATAGGTATACTTTTAGTCACAAAAACAGGCACTCGTGCAGTTCTCTAATGCAAATGTTGTATTATTGTATATGTTTTAAGATGATCTCTCTCTCTCTCTCTGTCTGTTTTTAAGAAGTTTAACTTCTATCACGTGCACACACGGACTTTTTTTTAACTGATTCGCGAAATGATTTGCATATGTTTATCGTGGTCCATTTTCATGCCCGGGCGCCAGTTACATTATAAACTTTTTTTTCATTATAATATTATGTAGTATTTATTCAGCGATCAAATTCTTCTTTTGTTAGAAATTGGTTACAGGCTTAGTGACAATGTTTAGGAACTTACCAAAAAAATTTAATTGAATATAACAAATTGTTACTAAACAAATTATTAATGTACCAAAATCAGTGGCCACTACGCGTCGGCGACATTGGCCTCGCGCCTGAGGGGGCTCGCAAAAAAATGTAACAATGTTATTAAAATGTTTATTCAAGGATTGTAATGATTGAGGTACAATGCTTCGTGAGGATGCAAACAGAGACATAGAACCTAATGAGCTGTTTGATCTTAAAATCAATTTTTTTTTTCTCAGTCAACGATGCAAAACAGCTTTATCGAAATGTTTACATCGCTATTAGAATAATACTGTGAGTTACAGTCAGTATAGCTTCTTCAAAATTAAAATTGATTAAAACCTCTATGAGAAGAACTATGGGCCAAGAAAGACTATCTACATTATCAGTTATGACAATTGAAGCGGAAATATCGGCTGGTTTAACTATGACTTACTCTTAAAAACTTAAGTGTGACTTTAAGTCGAAACATTCGTTTATGTATATGTTATATTTATTCTATAAGTTATATTTTATTTCAATTAAAGTTAAGAAGATATCTCCGACAGACGTGTTTTATGGTCATTGTTGTATGTTCTAAATTATTGAACAATAAATAATAATTATAATATTTTACATTTATAATTTCATAGGCACGGTTTGGACAAATATCTTCATTAAATATACTTAGAATGAGACTACTAGTATGTTATATTTTCTTATTTCTTAAATTTATTTCTGCACATTTTCCATATCCAACTCCTCATGTTTCTCTTAAAGACTATTTATTTTGTAGTTGCTTCTTATGAAGTTGGATAGCTTTGCGGAGCAAGTCTTCGCGAGTGGAGTTTGCGTCATCTGTTGAAATTGAGTCTGAAATAGGAAGTCACTTTCAAGTATATTTTGCAATTTATTGTATATGAATATATGAAGTATCCACATATAAGTGCAGCATAAAAGCTTTCGAAACGATCCAACCTTTTTTGTCGTGAATGCGTTTTATATTGAAGGATTCGATGAAGTCACCAAGTTTGAGAACACCTTCCGGATTTAAAAGTGTCTTCAGGCCTTGATTTAGATATAATGGTAAAGAAAGTTGAAAGTTGAAAGATGTCCCTTATTCCGAGTTATTCACAACACTTACATCACCTTTAGGAAAGATTGTACTGCTCGTATTGGAGTGGAGTTCCAATTTCTGTTAAAGCTTCTTATTCCTTTGACTTACTGCTTAGAGATAGCGGTGATGAATTTGTCAATTCTAGTTTATTTATAACATGCTCCTATATCCCACACGCTTCAAATGGATCCATAAACTTGTCGCATATAACTGCGATTAAAAAAGGTTTTTTCATTTGCCTAATGTTTTAATCATGGGAGATTTCAAACTTCCAAATATTTCTAAGATAGCCTCTAAACATTGCAATTATGTAATATCATCAGGAAGTTGTGATTTTGTTGACTCATTGCTGGATCCTTCATTTCAGCAAATAGACTATATAGCTAATAGAATCAACCGAATTTTAAACTTTTTTACCGATAGTATAAATGGTGTTGCCTTATTCAGAAGTAATCGCCTTTCCACTCCTGTGGATGCATATCACTCAACTTTGGAATTAAACATCAATCTAAACGGTTTCGAACGTCGTTCCAACAACTACAAGACGCGTTTTCTGGTTCAAACAAACTGATTTCTCTAAGTTTAATCATCTTCTTTATAACACTGGCTGGTTTTATTTGTATTCATGTGATAATGTCGAACTAGCCGCACAGTTGTTTTTACAAAACAATGAAAAACAATTTCAAAATTTTTGTTCCGAAAATTAAACTTAAGCATAATACTCATACGCAACCTTGGTTTTCGCGTGTTCTTATTCAGTTAAAAGATTTGTAAAATAGACAATTTCAAAAATATAAAATTTCCGGTTTGTCCGCTTATTATACTAATTATGCTGTATCTAGCCATAATTTTAAATACCTAAATAATTTCTGCTATCAGGCATATGTCACACATGTCAAAGAGGATATTAAACGAGATCCTACAAAATTTTATAAATTTGTTAATACTAAGCGCATATTGGGTATATTCCCATACTGTATGATATTAAGTGATTTTGAATGTTGTAATGACGGAGAAATTTCTAATCTTCTTGCCGACTTTTCAGGGTACTTACTCAAATTTTTGTAAGGATTGTGATACTTAATACCCATATCACATCCCACAATTTAACCAACTTAACATGTCAGTTATCAATAATAATGCAGTATTATAATATTTAAAATGTTTAAAATTAACATTTTTACTGTGTCCAGACGATGTACCAGTTATGTTTTAAAGCAGTGCACAGATGCTTTCCATGGACCAGTCTGCAAATTTGTTTGACTTATCTCTGACTACATGTCATTTATCTAATATTTAGAAGCATTCCTTTATCATTCTATTCCACAAAAAAAGGCAGTAAAGCTAATATTTAAAATTATCGGGGAAAAGCTAAACTTTCCGATATCTAAAAATAATTGAAACATATTATCACCGAACAGGTGCAGCTTTTCGTCCTATCATTGTTAAGTACCTCACAACACGGATACACCAAGAATCGTTCGACTATAACAAACTTATAAGAATTTACTTCGTTGGTCAATTGTAGTTTTTGTCAACAACAAATGAATGTCATAGTCACTGACTTTAGTAAAGCTTTTGACACTGTCTGGCATTTCCTACTCCTCCAAAAATTGAATATCTTTAGTTTCCCCCTAATTTAGTTCTGTGGATAACATTGTAATTATCTTTCAGGACGCAAATAGTTATCTTTAAAACAGCTTTATCTAAAACTATTCGTGTTGCTTCTGGTGTTCCTCAGGTCCGCCACCGTTATTGTTCAATATTTTCATTAACGATTTGCAATCTGTCATTAAACATTCTAACGTCTTGAAGTACGTTGATGATGTATCTATAGTATCTCCTGTCCAACAAATGTTTCTGCAACAAGATCTTGATTCCTTGTCACAGTGGTGCACCTTAAACTACCTCGTGGTTAATTGTGAGAAGTGTAAATCTATGTCCTTTTATCGTAAATATCTAATTGTTTACAGCTACCATATCAATAATCACACACTTGAATGTGTCACTCAATTAAGTGATCTAGGTGTATTGATATATCCAAACCTGCATTTTGAAATGCATATTTTTGTTAGATCAATTCTTGAGTACGCGTTTTGCGTATGGGACCTACAATTTAAAACTTATATTGACAGCATCAAAATAATGAGATTTGCTAGGGATGGGTCGAAGACAGCAACTATAAGCCTACCAGTCAATCAGACAGAATCGCTGCTTAAGGCGGGTTCTTTGAAGGTGAGTTGGGTTCGTTTCCGCCTGAGACAATAAATAAGTTCCACAAGATGTTTCAAGTGCTTGGAGAATGGCCATATTGCAAGAGTATACAAGAGTATTGTGGACCGCTCGAAACGCCATACGGGATCTGAAAGCTAGACAAGATTAGGTATTCACAGTTTAACCTAAAAAGATGCAGTGCGACGCAGGATCTTCTCTCCCAAACAGCCATTGACATGAAGGCTGACGTACTACTGGTTAGCGATTTCTGGAGGCCTAAGGAAGAGTCAAATGTGTGGTTGCAGGATACTAGTGGCAAAGTGGCTATGGCGATGCTTCCTTTGAGCATAGAGACCCCTGCTCAAATGATGGCTTCACCTTTGCCAAAGTACGGGGTATCCAATTTGCAGCTGCTATATATCGCCAAACGTAACTCAGGGCATCTATGATGACTTCGTTGTTAGGCTGGTCAGGGCTGCGAGAGATGAATCCCCACTAATAATCGCCGATGACTTCAACGCATGGGCGGTGCAATGGAGTTGTACCAGTACCAATAGGCGCGGACGGGCTGTTTTGGAAGCATTTGCATCGCTTGTTATTGCTCCTTCTAAATAGGAACAACTCAACCATGTTTAACAACGAAAGAGGCAATTCAGCAATAGATCTCACCTTCTGTAGCACATCGATTGCCCTTGCTCCTAAATTGGAGGTTGCAGATGTCTACTCTCATAGTGATCACCTCGCAATACAGATTTGCATTTCCCTCAGGCTAGGTTTTCAATGTCCAGATTGAGACTTAGGAAGCGGGCCTTGGGTGCCGCTTGGAAAACTTGGAAATTAGATAAGGAAACTTTAGACTTATTTATCTCCGAGTTTGAAATAGCACCTGGAAACGCGAGTCAGAAATCACCACAACTTATGCGGGACCTTTCTAAGATGTGCGATGACTCTATGCCTACGAAGACAAGGAGCAACGGCAGGAAATCTATCTTCTGGTGGACTGATGAAATTGCGGAACTCGCAGTGTCATCAGCTACGAAGAAGATTCCAACGTAGCAGAAGGAGGAATCTTGCCTCTCACGATAGTCTTCTTCTTCTCGAAGAATTTAGGCAAAAGAAGTCCCTACTCAGTGAGGAGATCCTCAGGAGCAAGCAAAATGCCTTTTGCAGGCCTATAGGGCCTGTGGATCAGAACCCTTGTGGCAGTGCTTTCAAAATTGTAATGCGCAAGTTCATAGGCCTCAAGTCCGTAGGGTCTACTTTGGTCTACTATTATGAACTGTACACGCTTCATTTCCACTTCTTTAAATTTAACTTCTAGCTATTCTGTGTAAGGCCTATGTTATAAGTTTTATTTTATAGTTAGTAGAAATAGAAATTATCCAATCTTTCTAAATTTCTCAATCTTTCCTTCCTTTTTTTGTTTTTTTTTTTGTTTTTTGTACTATGCACGTAGTTAATTAAATTATAAACTTGTCATGAAGTTTGTGGTGCAAAGAAGGCGAAATCAGTGCGACAAGACGAGTTGATCTAGCAATGTTAGTCTGTCTGCAAACAAGTTCCTCAGTTTATGAGTTCGAAGCTGAAATTTTGCACGAAGCTTTATTTTTTTGTCGGAAGCTTAATTGTACTCAACTGCATTTCAATAACCTACTCTAAGATGCGTACATGTTTTTCTATGCTAATTTGAAGTGATTATGAGTATGTCATATATTTTGCTTACGTAGAATGAACAGTATTTTTGTGAACATGCGCCATGTACAAATATTATGGATACAAGTAAGTATTGATAAAAATGAGTAATGATTGCTAGCGTATTGTTCATAATTGTATAATTGATGAAACCGTAGATCTTTTCGCTCGCAGCGAAGAGATGTGGCGTGTACATGCTCTCAACTCACTCTCTCTCTCTGTCACTCTATCTTTGTTAATGCCTTGTTAATCTATTGCTCACATTTCAAAATATATTTGTGTTATGCACTCACATCACCTCCCTCTCTTTGCCACTTATTGCAAAACAGTATGTTATAACGAATGAAGAGCGATTAAAACTTTAAGATACAGGAGTAGCATTGATTGATTCAACAATTTTCATATTTAAATCTCAAAATAGAAAGAAACGATGTTTTTTCAAGCCCAATAGAACTTGAAATTGTAAAAAATAACAGAAAAAATTAAATTTTGATTAAAAAGTTTTATTTTTTTAGTTACATTTACTCAGACAAATTATCGGACTTTAATGAAATATATATTATTATAGACTCACGCTTGAGCAACGCTGCAAAATTATCCAAATTTACTTTCATTGAAGTTCTCTTGCTTATTCAATAAAAGTTTTAATAAAAGAATTTGAAATAATGATACTGCTAACTCAAGTTAGCAGATCAGACTAGAAAAGAAGCAAGTATAACAATTTTGAATTTCAGTCTTCTATTCGCGCAACTTATAGAGGACATCGTGGTTTTTATGCCACACATAATCGTCCATCTAAGCAAGCAATCCGTCGAACTGTGGATAGATTTCATACCACATTTTCTCCAAAGGATGCAATGAGTCTAATAAGTGCAAGGAATGTGCGTACTGAAAAGAATATCGCCGCTGTAAATGAAAGTGTGGAAGAAGATCCAAATTTATCGATTCAACGTCAGTCGCAGGCATTGGGGCTGTCCGTTCACTAAGTAGAAAAATTTGTGCATAGATCTTCGCCTACACCCATATAAGATCCAGCTGGTGCAGGAATTGAAGCCACGAGACTATCATATGCGCCGTTCTTTCGCCGATTGGGCTCAAGAGAAGTTGGCAACTGACCCGTTGTTTTATCGCCAAATTGTGTTCAGCGATGAGGATCATTTTTGGCTTAATGGGGTTATTAATAATCAAAATTGACACATATGGACTAACACCAATCCACAAGAGACCCTACAGACCTTATTACATCCATAATTTTTTGGTGTGGTTTACACGCTGGTGGCATCATCGGGTTTTATTTCTTCAAAAATGAGGCGGAGCTCTCGTTACTATCTATGGAGATCGTTACCGCACCATGATCAATGATTTTTTGTGTGAAAAATGGATGAAATTTATCTTGACGAGATGTAGCTTCAACAGGAAGGCACTACGCGCCATACGGCGACCGCAACCATCGACTTACTGAAATCAAAATGTGGCGATAAATTGATTTCGAGAAATGGACCGGTCAATTGGCTTCCAAGGTCGTGCGATTTGATACTTCTCGATTATTTTCTCTGGGGCTATGTGAAGTCACTGGCTGATGCTAATAAGCCAGCAACAATTGATGCATTGGCGGCCAACACTATTTGTGTTATTTATGACATACGACCAGCAGTGCTCGCAAAAGTGGAGTAAAATTGGACGTCCAGAATGCGTTACGCCCAAAATCATATTTAAATATTAATGCCATTTGTATGAATGAAAAAATTTTTTTGATAAAAATTTTATTAATTGTGTTATTTTTTACAATTTCACGTTCTATTGGGCTTAAAAAACACACTAAGAGGAACAGTTTGATAATTCAGTTTTTGGGTATTTTCAGAGAGTTATGAATCTTTGCAGAGTTCTTGTCTTTAAAATGTCGTATCAAATTCATCGTTACTTTTACAACAATTCATGTTAACGCAAAAGATTGAGCACTTGAATTCTCGAAAGAGTAACTGAAGTTGAAAAATCCTTTTGCATTGGGATAGGCGTCTTTTAGTATTTTATTTGAATTTAATATATAAAATAAATTTTTTTACATATTTGGGGGAAATATTGATCGCTGAGTATTTATCGGAAGCAATATATGAAATCTTTGCAATTTAGAATTCTCTTCAATCTCTCACGTGGAAGTTTCGAAGTTCTAAGAATTCACTTATATTTGAACAGTGCTTCTTTGTAATTGGTTTCTTTCCCCACTGTATTAATATATTAATAAACCTCTTTAATTGGGGTTTCGCTTATAGAATTCGTTAACATCTAGTGAAGGTATTAATAAAGCATGTTAGTTGCTTTCCTTTTCTCTAAAATGAATCGAAACTATTCACTCACTGGCCCTTTCAAAGACATACATGCCTATTTTGTAATCTTCACTATCTTATCACTTATTGAAGTTTTGTCTTAAAGTTTTTGCGTCCTAAATATCCATGATTTTAAAGACTTTTCGGATATTTTTGATGTTTTGTTTATTTCTTTTTGCCCGTTGAATCACTAATTTTGGGTACATGTTCCACTTTATATGAAGGTGCTGTGCTACGTGGTATGCTCAGAATTGTGGTCTTCTAGTTTTTGTACTATTTCATTTTGGAAAAGATGGTAAACAGACACTTTTAACATTCTTCCTACTAAAGCTCAGACTTTCAGAGTTCTCCATGTGTACTTTGACTTTATTCATTTGTATCATAGAGTTCGATTTTATTGGCACTTTTGAGATTTGTTTAATCGCCAATGAACAAGCTCCTTAAAAATTTGCCCTCTGGACCTACGATTTCAAATTTATTCGAAAGAACTTCTCCTTAGAGGTGTGGGCTCCCTTTCAGGTCTTTTCCATTTTGGGATAGTTGCTAAATTGGCACTTTCAACATTCTTTCTTCTAGATCTCATATTTGCAGATTTCTCCTAAAGTACTTCGACTTTAATCATTTGTATCACAGATTTTGATTTTATTGGTATTGTATTTTTAGATTCGTGGAACCGCCAATGAAATAGCTCCTCCAAAAATTCCCTTTGGGATCTACGACTTCATCTTTATTTGAAAGAACTTCTTCAGATGGTATGCTTAGAGGTTCAGGTCTTTTCCATCTTGGAATAGTTGGTAAACTGGCACTTTGAACATTGTTCATAGTAAAGTTCAAACTTTCAGATTTCTCCTCTTGTACTTCGACTTTATTCATTTGTATAATAGAGTTAGATTTTATTGGTATTTTTGGGATTCATCGAACCGCCAATGAACAAGTTCCTCCAAAAATTTCCCCTTTGGGATTTACGAATTCATCTTTACTCGAAAGAAATATTTCAGTTGGTATGCTTATAGTTGTGGGCTCCTTATTAGGTCTTTTCCATTTTGGAATAGATGATACAATGGCACTTTCAAGATTTTTCCTACTAGAGCTCAGACTTTCAGATTTCTCCTTTAGCACTTCGACTTTATTCATTTGTATACCTTATTCATTATGTTTGTGTGTCCTGGGACTCAAATTAATTTAATTTTTTTGTAGTTTTTGGAAATTAGGCTTCTGATGATTTGAGGATAATAGTTGTGGTTGTTTGTATTTTAAATTGCTTCAAGTGCAGAGAGAGAGTCTGAGCAAATTATGGTATTCTCCCTAGATGCGCAAACCAAGGTAATCGCCTCATAGATGGCTATAATTTTGGCCGATAGCACCGATGAATATGTTGGTAGAAGCCCGTATTTCAGTACTGAAGTTTCCGAGGTTATGGAAAATGTAATGGTGTCGCCCCTGGCTGATCCATCAATATAAATAAATCTGCAGTGCGAGTTTAATTCTTGGATCTTGCAGGAAGTTGTTCGATAAATTGAGGGATTGATGTTATTTTTTGCACATTTACGTCAATTTGATTGTTGTTAAAAAGCCAATGGGGAGCGTCATTTAACGTTTTTAGCGGTCCTAGTGATATATTTTGGTCTCTACATTGCTCGGTTAGGTAGATTAAAATTGAGTTGGTGTGTCGACGCTTTCGTTGGAGTGGTTTCTTTAAATATTTTGCGATAGGGGTGTCGTTCGACTTTAGATTTTCGAAAAATGTGGCTTAGTTCTATGGGTGCAATGTTCGCTTCATTTAAAAGATTTTTAATTGGGGTTGTACGAAAGGCTCCAAATGATGTTCTAATGGCGGTAATTATTATAACCTTCGCTTTGTTAAGCATAACTACCGGCGCGCGGCCGTATAGGAAAAGCGCGTAGTCCATGTTTGAGATTATAAGAGCCTTCACCACTGAGATAAGTGTCACCGTATTACAGTTGAATTTGGAACTCGCAAGACATTTTAAAATATTTAGCTTTTTCGATAAAGAGTTAATCAGATCTTTTATGTGATCATTCCAATTGTACTTTTTGTCAACGGTGAGACCTAGGATTTTGACTGAGTTTACAGATGGGATGATGGTGTTATTTGTTGTGATTTCGCAGTGACATTCCCGGTTTTTACTAAAGTGTATTTGTTTGCATTTTCCAACCTATAGCTTCGATACTGAGTAGTGTCCCCAGTCTTGAATATTTTGAAATAGTTCCTCTGAATTTCTATTATTTAGGCCAATTTGTATGACAATGCAATTAAAAATAAAATTACTGATAATGGTGAGCCTTGAGAATCTATTTTTAGGATATTTTTCCGGTGAGTCATGAAGTTTGTAATATATTTAATAATTTTCGGACCAACTATCCATTCTCTTAATTGTTCCACAATGGCATGTAAACCAATTCTGTCCAACGCCTTCGTGAAGTAAAGGGAGACAATTGATGCCGATTGTGACGTTTTTTTCGAGAGAGTCAGTTATCAAATGGTCTATGTAGAGCAGACAGTCTGCAACTGATTTGTGTTTTTTAAAGCCGAATGTGTTCCATGACCTTAGAGAGGCGTTGGTGA
>JBANCV010002083.1:0-10466 GCA_037040105.1 Amiota albilabris
ACCCCAATCAAAAATCTTTTATTTGAAGCGAACATTGCGCCCATAGAACTTAGGCACATTTTTCTAAAATCAAAACTGTATAATATTCTTCAAAACTCGAACGACACCCCTATCGCAACATATTTAAAAAAAACCACCCCAACGAAAGCGTCGACACACCATGTTAGCAGTAATAATAAATAAATAAAAATAAATAAAATAAATTTTAATTTTTTCTAATTTTAATATTTAATTTACAAATTAAGCAAAATCAAACAAACAAACTTTGCATATATTCAAATTAATATGGAAGACTTTTTCTAATTCTAAGTGATGCCATCAAAAAATTTATTTAATATAATTTTTTTTTATTTAACTTAATACAATAGGTATTATCCTTGCTTATAGCGTATTTAAACTGCTTAAAATTAGCTGTTTAAAAACTGTTTCTTTTTTTAAGCAGTCAGCTGTTTTTTGTTTTGGTTATACACACACATAGAACGTTGTAGCTAGTTGTGAGATATTAAAATGTTTTTTTGCGGAAAATAGTTGATTTAAGAACATAAGCAGTATATGCACATAATTCTTTCAGCTCCAATTTTTTTCCTTGCCGCATATTTTATTAAAAGTTTAATAAAAATTTTACAATTTCAAATTTGCTTATTTTATTTGTTTATTTTTTTGGGCCATGTTCAGATGTTTTTTATTGGCGCGCAACAAAAAAAGTGGAGCGAAAGGATTAAATGACATAAACATGGCAGAAATTACCCAACACTGCTGCGGGGCGACCAGTTGACAGTTGTTGAGAAAAAGTCGTTTATTTTTGAAACAGTAGAAAAACTCCTTCGATTTTACAACAACCCTCAATGACGTCACTTTTCACTGTGCTTGTTGTAAAAAAAAAAAAAAACAGTTATTTAAACTATTTATAAAAATGAACTGTTTTTTCCTGAGTCTATAAGTGTATAACAGATACAGCAAGTAACGGCACAAATGTGGTAGTAAGGGGAAACGGCAGACCTTTGCTGTTACAACAACAAAAACAAAAGTGGAGAACGGCAATTGTGCTGCGGGTGGATAAGTTATTCATAATCGTACAGTCGCCAGTTTGGAGCCATGTAGAAAAATGTCATGGAAAAATAATAGTAACAGAGCAACAAGTAATAAACGAATAATACTGAATCCTTAGCTCATATAACCTGCGCCAAGCTTTTGCAGCAGGATTGATTGAAATAGAGAGGATGCAAAGACTGTTCGTAAAAAAAGTTCAACCAATCCAAGAAGAAGAGAGTATGCTTACAAACATTTTTTGGAAGTATATGAAGACCGAAAATCTACATGCCAAAAATAGGTAGGTACACTTTATGTGAATCGCAGCAGTTCATAAAAACGTTGACGAAAATAAATTAGGAGGTAATAGTTAATTCAACAACGGAGATTTGTGTGAAAGACACAAAAACACATGAAAAATGAGTGTAGAAAAAAAATGATGGGATGATGTTCAGTTTTCCTTCATATGAGTCTCATTACTCGTCGAAATACATCTAAGCGAAAGCTATTGAGCGATTTATCGGAAGCTGAACTTCATCGAATTTATTGTGATAAGTACGGTCACTGTCTAACGTAATCAAAATTTACTCATATTTTCCACAAGCTTAATTTCAAATTTAAGAAATTAAAGCTTGACACTTGCCATAAATATGATATGTATAAAGCAAAAATATAAGTCGCTAAAGTTGAAGACATTGAAATATTAAAACTTCAACAGAGTGAGCATCATAACCAGGCAAATAGTGCATATGCATCGAAACGATTTGATAACGAAGAAGCTTTGATAAATTCAAAGAAAAGGGTTTTGTTTTGATCTGCAGCAGTATCTCCCCACACCTCTTTTGATAACTTCGTTGTCTTTATACAAGAGACCATTGTGGACATTTAATCTGACTATTCATGACTGCGGCTCAAATTAGCCAGTATGCTTCTTGTGGTATCAAGCTTTAACAAAGCGAGGTCCAAACGAAACAGCTTGATGTGTGTTCAGTCACCTACAATTATTAGATCCCATTGTTCAACATTATATTTTATACAGTGATTGTTGTCTATGTCAAAACAAAAATTCCATTGTTGCAACTACGTTTGCAATTACAAAATAATGTTAGCATAATTGATCAGAAGTTCTTGGTGTCTGGTCTCACTCATACGGAATGCGATAGTTAACACGCTTTAATATAAATAAAAATAAAAGTACAAGCTTAAAAATTCATAATCCTCGAGATTGGTATCAATTTATAAGAACAATTGAAACAAAGAAAAAATATGTAGTTAACGAAATGCAAAAGCTAAATTTTTTAAATTTCAGAAAAGCAGCAAAAGCGAAAAGTGGACGACAATGGTCAAAAATACAATTGGCGTTGCATTAAGTGGCTCAGATATACGAAGGACTATTGAGCGCCTCTAAAAAACAGTGCGGAATTGGAAATGTTGGCGCTGGTTTATGAAGTGTATAAAAGCTCTTATAGTAATTTAATAACGCATTACCATCCAGATTTAACTAAAGAGGATGAAGAAATAGACGATTCAAATTAGTTACAAACAATTTTTTTTTATTTTAAACTTTTAGTTACAAATGAATTCATTAATTTTTTTGTTATATTTTGAGAACTTTTAATTTTCTTTTCTTATAAATTATTTTATTTTGTATACTAAAATCACGTGAATAAACTTAATACAAAATATTAGGTAAGATGGTTTCTCAATTTTAGTTTTAGCAACAGAACTTAGAAGAAAATCTTAAGTATAAAACGGTAAACATACAGGTTACCTAATGGTATATTTTTAAAGTTTTTTTTTATTTCCTTTAAACAATTAATTCAATCTTTCTATGTGATATTAAAAAAAAAAATTAAATAAAACCAAACAGAAATCATTTTACACAAATATCAAAACATATGCTACTATAACATATTGCCACAGACATACTTAATAAGAAGATAAGTATCCTACAACGGAATCCTACTTTACTGCAACGTTATGTTAAAGAGCAAAAGTGAGTAAAGTAGTTTTCAAGTTCAGAGGTCATGAAAATACGAACAATTACATTTTTATTTACGAGAGCTGCTTTTTAAGACAGAAAAATAATAACAAAAATGTATCATCGAAAATGACTTTTTTTTTTCAAAATATTCTGCTTGATCAATACAGTTTTGCATGCGATTCAACCAATTTTTGAAGCACTTTTTCCACTCGGAATGAGGTATCTCCAAAACATGTGTTTTGAACGCATCAACCGCTCCTTCAGGCGTCGAAAAACGTTGACCTCGCAATTTATTTTTGTTGTGCGGGAATTAAAAGAAGTCATTGGGGCCAAATCTGGACTATAGGGCGGATGATCCATCAATTCGACGTTTTGAGTTTTTAAAAACTTACTTGTTTGAGCCGATGTGTGAGAACTCTCATTGTCTTGGTGGCGAATGATTCGTCTTCTGCGGTTGATTTTCTTATTTCTTCGAACACTTCTGGCAAACAAATGGTGGTGTACGATTCAGAATTAACCGTTCTACGTTTCTCTAATGGCACGGTGGCGGTCCGGTTATTCCAAAAAACAGGTCATTTGCTTCGAAGTGCTTCGAGGTGAACAAGTTTTGTTGGATTTGGCTCATCTTGAAAAACCCAAACAATCGACTGCTGTCTAGTTTCAGGTTCATATGCCCATATCCATGATTCATCACCTGTCACGATTTTATAGACGTCTTTTGAAGCACCGCGATTGAAATTTTTTCAACATTTCTTTGCACTAATCGACACGAGCGCGATTGTCAAATTATGCGGTATCCAACGCGAACAAATCTTTTTGACGACCAAATGTTCATGCAATATTGAATGTGTTGAAATGGAACTAATGTGCAAGGATGCCTCAATCTCACGATATGTCACATGCCGATCTTGCATTATCAGTTCATACGCTGCATCGATGTTTTATGGCACATCCATCGATTTTGGACGACCTTCACGAAATTCGTCCTGGAAAACACTACGACCATGATTGAATTCAGAAAACCAGTGAAACACGTGGCCCTGGATGGTGCTTCATCACGAAAAGTCGTAGCGAGTTGATCGGCACACTCTTGTTGAGCTAATCCATTGCACGAAAATGTTCATGATTTAATTCCATTTTTTAGCCGAAACGAATTTTTCAAGTCACCGTAAACAACACAAATAGCACTCGTATGACAAAACGTTCTGAGTACATTTATCATTAAAAACGACAAGCTTTAAGATACCAATCTCAGATGTGACATATCAACATTGGTGTTGCCATATCTCGAGAGTTAACCAGCAACCTACGTATTATGCAGATAGAAGATTACCAAAAAATTATGCAAATTTTTTTTTTTTTTGGTGTAAACAAGTGTTTTTCGTGCTCCTAGAAGCAAAAGGAATTAGTGAAAAGACAAAGTATGTTTATATCAATATTTAGCAGTGACATTGCCGGGGACTCCCCTGCAATCGGTTGCAATTTGAATATCTTATCGCAGGGAAGTTTATCCATTTATTGAATTTTTTCAAGGAAACACATATGAGCAGTGACTCATGAGGATTAAGTGTAACAACCACCACTAATTTCGTTACAACGAGTAACATAAGCTCTTCATCTGGTATTATGGCAAAGATGACTTGAAGCGCCGTATCTGCGATCTCTCACAACACTTTTTGAAAATTTAGTTGCAAAAGAAAAAATCTTAAAAATTACGTATATTATTTTGTTTCACTTATATATCCCACTTTACCTTTAATTTACATTAAACTACTTTTTATGTGTGAATGTGAATTTTTATTAATAAAGTATAACATTCCAATTATAATGAATGATTTTAGAATTGGGTTGGACCTCCGTTGTTTAAATAACCTCGAAAATTCTATCTAGCATTGAGTTATACAAGCTTTTAATTAAGTCGAGCAAAATTGAAGCCCAGGCTCGTGAATACTGCTTTCCAGTCTCATAAACTTTTCGAACATTTTCTATTATGATAAGGTCCAGCAAGTATGGTGTCCAGTTCAAAAGTGTACCTCTCTACCCACAATTTAATCATATGGGCAGCGTGCATAGGTACAGAAAAATGCATAGCAAAGGTACAAAAATGTTGTCAATTGACGGGAAAGCCTTTTTTAAAACATCTTGATAAGATTTACCATTCATTTTTGGTTATAAAAATTAAAGTTCACATGTGCCATAATAGGGTATAGCTCCCCAAACCATGACTTCGGCGACTCTGTGTGAAAATGCTACAACTGATGACTATGAAATTAAATCATTTCTCATCAGAAAACACCATCTTATGCCATTAATTTTTCCATGCCATATTTAGTCGACAAAAATTAAACCGTACTAGCTTTGATTTTATCGACAGATTCATAGGAATTTGATGCTTCACGCAGTATAGCACACTTGTCTGTACCAGACTGCACACTCTGTGTACGTCCTTTCATATTTTTTCCATAATTTTCTTTATTGTGAATAAAATTATGAACCATTTTTCGACGTCTATCGATTTTTTCCGTAAATTCAGTCACAGAGAGGTTACTTTCTCTGTAGGCTATTATTTTGGCTTATTCAGCGATACTTAAGGCTTTTACAAGACCCATTCTTATTGAAATTACCGAGATTTATTCAAAATAGTCCGATTAATTAATAAATTTAATTGTCCGAGGAAGCTGCGCAAGTGAAGCTTAAGCCATTATGTGCTATTCAAGTGAAACAAAAAAAAAACTCCAACTTTTTGAACGAGAATTAAAGAAATTAGAAAAATCATAAAACGGTACATTTCCAGAGCACTATATTTGTCACTTAGAAACCCCATGTGGAGACAAAAAAAAATTAAAACAGAAAATAACTTTATTTGTGTCAAAGTTAAAGAAAGACACATTTTGTAAGATGGGCTATTCAAGTGAAACGGAGTCTATATCACTAGTCTTTAGTGGGATGCTGCAGTGTGGGTACTTTCCATCCCAATGGAAGAAATCGATTATAATAATGATCCCCAAACCTGGGAAGGATACGTCGCAGGCTTCATCTTACAGACCAAAAAGCAAGCTTGCTGTCGTGTTTATCTAAACTTTTTGAAAAGACCTCTCTCGAAAAAATCAATACACACGTGCTAAATATTATACACTCTCATCAATTTGGATTTCATAAAGGGCATAGCACCATCGAGCAAATGAATCGCATAACTTCTTAAATTCATATAGCATTTGAACACCGCGAATACTGCTCTGCTATTTGTCTTGATGTTGTTCAGGCTTTCGATAAAGTTTGGACTTATACATAAAATAACAATATTCCTATCACAAAATACTCACAAATTTGAAGAGAACATGACATGACAAACATAACACGAAACTACGATATTAGAACCGGAGTTCCACAAAAATCGTTCTTGGGCCGTTTCTATATATATTGCACAATTCCAACACACCAACCAATACTCGACTCACACTATCTACTTTTGCAGATCATAGCGCAATATTAAGTAAATATCGCTTTATGATGCACGCAACATCAGTTTTTGCAAGCAATCTATTATACATCGAAGAGTAGTTAGCCAATTGGCGCATAAGGGTGAATGGTCAAAAAAGTAAACACATTACCTTGACACTCAACGGAAGCACTTGCCATCACTCTAAACAATATTGTGATTCCACAAGTAGACAACGTACACAACCTTGGAGTCCATCTTGACATTAGACTTACTTGGCGAAAACACATTGAAGACAAGAGAACTCAAATGAAACTGAACTCACGCTCTCTAGTAAACATTAAGCATAAAATTATCCAGAATCATAAAGCCAATCTGGATATATGGCTCACAGCTATGGGGTTATGCAAGTGCCTCTAATATAGAAGTTATACAAAGAGTGCAATCAAAAATATTAAGCACCGTAGCTGGTGCAACATGGTACCTTAAAAACGAGCGATATAGATCTGAATATACCAACAGTAAAAAATGAAGAAGCCAATGATACTTATTATTATATTTATTTATTAGAACTAGGTTTACATTCATAAATTATAATTTAGTTACGATTATGAGCAATAGCAACAGAGGCCTTCAGCTCAGAGAAAGAGTTAACAAGGATAAGGAAAATTGTTAGAAAAGTGCAGGACCAGACTTGAACGGGCATTGAACCCGTGACTCTAGGATGTAAACTCGGCGCGCTAACCACCGAACTAACGTACGTACTAGTACGCAGCTAGACAGACAGCACGTTTATTTTTTCTCTCAGCGATTTAAAGCGTTTGATTTGATTTTTTTTTATTTACAATTTGTAATTGCTTATTCACTTTAATTATAATTTTTATTTTGATTTTGTTTTAAGTTGTGCAAATCTGCAAGTATTTATATATTTCAAATTTAATATAAGGTGCACGAAATAATAATTAATTTTAAAGTATAAAAAGTTAACCATACATATAAAAAACAAAAAAATATTTTTGAAAACTTCATTACATTTTCAATATGTTTTAATTAGCATACAGCCGAACAACTTGAACGAAATGCACGTCGTAGTGATAATCAAATGGCAAAAAAAGTGAAGGTATCCCAGCGAAGCATCTGACGCAAATTTCAAAAAGAGCTCTAGATGAAATCTTACAAGTTCCAAAAGGCACATGATCTTACACCAAAGCAAAAAAAAAAAGTTGGTCAAAGAGCAAAGGAGTTGTTACGCTTGCACGAAAGTGGCGAATTTCCAAACATTGTGTTCGCTGATGAGAAAAATTTTCCTTTTTGAGCAGTTTATAGACGCTCAAAATTATCGTGTTTACTTAACTGAATGCACAACCCGAAGTAATTTTCCATCTCAAGTAATGATATGAGCAGCTTTGACCGCCGATCGACGATGTCCAGTCGTTTTCATCGAGCCTGGTGTCAAAGTTAATGCGACTTATTATCGGGAAAATGTTTTGGAAGCTGCTTTAAAGCCAAACAAAGCACGCAAACATTTCGGTGTACACCATATACGTTCCAACAAGGCTTGGCAACGTCATATAAAGATCGTGTGAACCAAGAATGGTTAAAAAACTATGTTCCACACTTCATTTCGTCCACACAATGGCTTTCGAATTCGACAGGTGCAAATCCAATGGAATATTCCATCTGAGTTATTTTAGAGAGCAAGGTGAAGACTGAAAAATATGCCAGTATGGATGTGCTGCAGAAAGCTATTGTACTGGAATGGACCAAATACCGCAAGATCATATTCATGCAGCATGCAACTCATTTTTTAACCGTTTGAAAACCATACAACGCATGGCCATATCAAGCTAAAGTGAATGGATTCTAAAATTTTTTTATTCCACACATTTTTGTAATATTAATAAAAAAAATAACACAAAACAAATATGGTCGTTTCAATAGTAGAGGGCTGTGCTTCCGCGCACTTAAACTAACAGCCACACTGAGTGGGATTGAGTGACATTCAAAAACTCGTGTGCGACGTACAACAAAAACTAGTTTTTTGAGTGTGAGTGCCAATGTTTCCAGTTGTGAGAGCAATTAAATCCGAATGAGTTCGGATAATTGAGTGGCAGAAAAGAAACCACAAAATTTTGGTTAACCAGATAATTCGAGTAACTCGTGTGCCAACTAATAACTCGTGTGCGTAGTAGCAGAATTTTTTTTCTCATTCTGTCTGTGAGGTTCGATTGCTACACTTTTCTTGGTCTTTTTGCTGTTGTGTGGCGTGAGTTGACTGAGTCAAAAATGGTTCTATGAGGAGAGAGCGAAGCAGTGCAGGTAGAAAATTAAACTTATGAAATTTTCCCTCTAGTTCTGCGGCATCGTTTCGATGTGCATGTACACATATCATCATATAATATAAATACGGCAACAAGTTTCAAATGATAATTTTTTATATTTTGATAAAAAATATACCATCCGATAGATTCTCATTTGTAGATGCACCCAATATTTTTTTTATTAAATTTTGTGTATTTTTGACGTAAAAACAATTAAAAGTTTTCACAAATACAACTGTAAAAAGCCATACACACCTACACTCTACACAAACACCCAAATAGGTTGCAAAAAATTAATTTATATAGAAAAAAATACGATTTTCTTAATTGTATCATACCATAATAAATAAGGTACATTTTCTAAAATATATTTGATTCCATATTGGTGAGCAATAATAATTTTTTTTTTTTTTTTTTTTTGTATTAATGATTTTATTTGTATTTAGTTCGGTAAAAGAACTTTAACAAATTAACTTTAATTAGAATATGTGTCTTAACGTTAAGAAAAAAAAATGATAGGTACGGAAAAATCCAATTTAACTACTATCAGTCAGGACCATAGGATGGTTTCTTTTATGTCTGCGTTGTGTATAGTCGGTGTTGAGGAGTTTGTATGCCAGTAGGTTTGGGTGTGATCTGAGCCTTTCAGCGTACCTTTTGCTAAATCGGACAATTTCTTCCATTTCTGTTGACATATGTAGGTCTCTGTGTAGATCGTCGCGCACCAGAGAGTTTGCGTAGTGTTAGGTTTTGATACCTTTCTATAATGTTGACATTGGATTTAACTGCAGGTCCCCAAAGCTGTATGCCATTCGTCCAAACTGGCTTCAGGATGAATTTGTAGTAATTTATTTTCAAGGCTGAGTTTTGATGTTTTGCCAATTAACCAATACATGCGCTTTGTTTTGATATCTAAGTGCTTTCTTTAAGCGAGTATGTGATGTCTCCATGACAACCTTTTGTCCAAATATATGCCAAGATGTTTAACATAATCCCTCATTGGTATAATTATACTATTAAAACGGAGTGATGAGCTGGAACCTTTACGAAATGAAGAAACAGAGTGTGTTGATTTTTCAGAGTTTACTACTATGTTCCACCTACACATCCAAGATTCAATGTCTCGAAGTGGTTGTTTTAATAATTGAGTAGTACTGCTGAAACTTGATGGCCTGACTAATATCCCTTTGTCATCAGCATAGGTGGCAATTGTCATATCTTCCACAGTTGGGTTAGGCATATCTGCAGTATAAAGGGTATAAAGTAGTGGACTCAATACACTACCTTCAGGAACACCGGATTGTAAGATTTTGATCGACGAATCTTCAACTCTGACATAAAATCTTCTATTGGTCAGGTATAGTCTCAGGAAATGAAATTGCGAGCAGACATTATTTTTGTGCGCGGAACTTTTCGTGTCATTTTTCTAAATTTATAACGGGACTTTTACCGTTTATTTTCTTGAATTTTTGCTTTGTTCGCGTAGTCGCTGATATAAAAAAAAAAGAAATTAAAAACTTTTGTAGTGAATTAAAATTTTAGATATGCCACCCAAGAAGAAGCGGTCAGCAGAAGCGTTGCTGACTTCTGATGACATGCTGGATGAGTGTGGGCATAAAGGGGTGAGTACGAGGCAGCAGCTGAGGAAGAGTGCTTCTGAGGCTGCTGTTGATACTTTGGACAGAGTGGGTGT
>JBANCV010002084.1:0-10464 GCA_037040105.1 Amiota albilabris
TGCTTCGAAAATTGGTTCAATCGCATGCAAAAGTGTATTGATCTTCAAGGAGAATATTTTGAAAAACAATAAAGTCACTTTCGATGAAAAATATTTGTTATTATTTGTCCGTCTCAAAGCTTCAAAAGCAACCCTCGTATCGGAAGCATCACAAGTAAGATTTACGTCTGCTTGTGGACTGGAATGACTAAAAGTGGCATGTGATATACTGTATTTGCATTTCATGAATGCCTGAGAAGTGCTAGGTGTCCTTTCTACAGGAAAACGACGGCGACGGTAATAGTTTAATATTCCAAGGAATCGACCTTACTCCGAAATTGTTTGTGGTTGAGCGTTCTCTGTGATTACTTTTACTCGATGCTCAAGAGGCTTCATTCTATTGCTGTTACTTGTATAACTTAGGAATATTAATTCAGACATGCCGAATTTACACTTACTTTTGTTAATGCTGAGGCCAATGGTCTGTAATCTGTCTAGGACGTCCTTAAAATGTTGTTTATGCTCTGCAACTGAGTTTGACATAATACGGATTTCGTCGATGTAGCACAACACATAATCGACTTCTCGAAGCTGATCCATGAAACGCCGGAATGTCTGCGTCGCATTTTTGTCCATGTCATGAAATATTATTGTATTAAGTTTCAAGAAGCGCCGATCATTGGGTCTAAATATATCGCGGCGGTGCTATTAGTTTTGTCTATATTATAATTTCTTTTCTACATTTTCCTCTGTCTATATCCCAATTAGATGACATATTTTTGTAATAGGTCTTGTTACTGATGTTTCGTGGGTTTTTCCTTTTACAACTCTAACTTTGTTGTCCTTACCCATACAAATTTCCTCTATTTTCCCCAATGGCCGTCTGGATGGGTGACAATTTTCATATTTTAAGAGCACTACTTGCCCTTTCTCTATATTGGGTGACTCTTTTTTCCATTTATTTCTTTGCTATTTTATCCAGAAACCTTTTTTTCAATTTTTTTTTTTATTAGTTTCCATCTATCTAAATTATTAATATATTCATTTTCATACACTGATTCAATTGCATCTAGAGTTGGTCTACCTATTAAGAAATGCCCGGGTGTAATTACTTCAATGTCATCTATATCGTCCCCTGTAGTGTATAAAGGTCTTGAATTTAATACTGCTTCGATTTGACATAACAACGTTGACATTTCTTCATAAGTCAAAATGCTATCTCTTTAAATGGTATTTTACGGATTTCACCCCTGCTTCCCAAATACCTCCGAAGTCCTGCGGGAGGCAGCCATAGTATTATGTTATAATTTCCTAGACGCACCTATAAAGTTCGCATTTTCTAGCTTCAAATATTTTTAATGCCGCTAAAAAGGCATCATTGCTTCTGTTTCGATGCATACAAACACGCAATATAGCCTTTATATCTGTTTTGTCTGCGATATTTTGAACACTTAATAAGGGCCTACCACGTAGCCTACCACTGTGTTCGTGAATATTCACTCTGCACTTCGGGAGGTTTCTCATTATTTGTTTACCTACACCTAGTCGATATCTTGCACAAGTAACACATTCTTAGATATTTCCTCAAAGAGTTTCATTGTGAGCAGTTTTAATAATTAATGTAGATAAATGACACTTATCTAACATAATTGGGTGTATGACATCAAATCGTGCATTGCAATTTTCTAATCTACCACCACACGGAGAATGTCATCCTCATCTAGGAAACGGTTCAAGCGAGTACGTCTTTTTTAACATTAATTTCAATAAATCTTATTACGTAAGCTGTAATCCTTTCTAGTTTTTGAACACATGAATATTGCTGTAGTAATTCGTAAATTACTGTACTTTTTTTTCGACGAATTCAATTGTTTTGGCACTGTTTGATACCCATTTTCTTAAATTGATTCCGGATTTATCTAACTCGATTGAAGTTTGATTTACGATTTTTTGGGAGTCTTTAATTGTATCGGCCCCTGTCATTAGGTCATCCATATAAAAATCATTCTTAATTATTTCTTTAATTACCGAAATTTTACAGCTATATTTGCTAGCATTCTAGCTAAATATGGGTCTGATTTATAGTATTTTATTATTTCGTTTCTTCTCCCAGAATTTCCCCATTAAACATGTAAGTATTTTTGATCTTTTTTAGCAATATTTTTTCCTTGTTTCAACCCACATATTATTTATCATGTCTACTTTTATTCGAAGTTTTTGCTGAGGCATCAAAAACTACCCGCATTTTAGTTGTTAAGCTTGAGTCTCTAATTACAGCCTGATGAGACAAATAATATTTACCCTCTGTATTTGCTTCAATCATGTGCCTTAAACCTGTACTCTGCTATAAATTTAGTATATTGCTCTTTAAGTTTTGAATTTTTTTCAAGTTTTTTCTCTACATTCAGGAACCATGCTTGGTTCTTAGAACCTCCCAGAACTCTATCCTCTTTAAATGGAGTAGTAAATTCGTATCTTCCTGTTGAATCTTTTTTTGTTGTTGTCACAAAACTTTGTTCACATATTTCGCTCTCTAAATCTTCCTTCCCTTCTTCTTCCATTTCCCTCCATCAACTGATTTTACTTGAATTACAGCTGTGGCTAATAAGGCTTGCCGTTGTTCTATACTTTTCTTTCTTTTGACTGCTTAAGTGAAGCATTGAATGATGAGGTTTATTACATTGTGAGCATAAACTTACATTCGTGCACGTGTTATTGCCAGGTGCTTTAGGCATCTCTGCGTCATGCAATGCAGGTAATTTACAAATCGGACAATTCTCTTTTGCATCACTATTATTTCTTTGGATTTTTTTATATGACTCATATAAAGGTTTTATTAAATTTTTTCAAAATTATGTGAGCAAAAAATACATCCATACATCCGAATTTTAAGTAACGTTGCCAGTCTTCTTTTTTAACCACCGTAGATTCTGCATTATCTTTTTGTGTTTTGCTTAGCTCTTTATCTAAGGTGGTTATAACGTTTTCCATGTCGAATTTTAGCTCGCTTATTTTGAGATCAAATATCAAACTTTTGGATTGTTGGTTAACCCACTCTGTTGATTCTACTAGCATCTGCCATAATTGGCAGGTTTTCTTCTTCCTCATCTTGAAACCTCCTACTTCATACAATCTTTAAGGTGCTGGTTTATATTCTGCGTTTCTAACCAATGGTGGGGAAAACGACAGAATGGCTTGAAGGACCAAAATGTTTGAATTCATATATTGAACTAATCTTCATTATTCAAAATTGTTCCTTATATACTGATATGATGTTCTTATTCTAAGCTTATCATTATTTTGACCTGAGACACAGACCAACGGGACGCAGCTCAGATAGGGTTTTGGATATTATATCTCGCATGATCATAAATTATTGTAGTTTACATGTTTATTTAGGATATCACTTAGGACTATCTCAACTTACACATAGTCATAACATTGCATTTGCAAAGTCGTCAATCATGAATATTACACATAGTCGTTAAGTACACTCTGTGTTATATAAGAGTGCGTCTAGCATTCTTTGTATAGATTATTATTACATATTTCTTATGTGGTATTTATATTTAAATATGTGGTGTTCACTTGGTAACATCTCTATTTGGTTTATACTCGATAGGTTGTCCGAATATTTGACTTAATATGGTGCGGCCTTGGCGACCATGAATCAATTCTGCCGGTGATTTTTCCTCAGCATTTGGTGTAAATCTGTAGGAAGAAAAATATTTAGTTACTGCTGTTTGAAGTGACAACCCCATTTTGAGATTTTTTTTTGACAGATGTTTGAATGAATGAATCGTTCTGCAAATCCATTGGATTCTGGATGGAACGATGCTTTTGTGATATGTTTAATACCATGTATTTTACAAAAATTAATGAATTCTTCGTTAGTTAGTTGAAGCCCATTATAACTAACCAAAGTTTTGGGATACTCTTCAATTCCAAAAATACATGCAAAAGCTGTTATGGTGTTTGTAGTAGTAGAAGACGACATTTAGACGACAAATGGAAACTGAGTACTCATCCACGCACATAATCCACAAAGTTTCGAATTTTGGATTTGCTAAATCAATATGTATTCTTTCCCCATGCTCTTTTTGCTGGCTCACAAGGTGCCTAGAAATACATTGGGGCTAGCGTCTGTATGTAAGCATAACATCTGTCGGATGTAATGTAATGTAAGAGCAAATCTACGATTTGAATATGGCAATAGAGTGTCGCTACCAGATTGTAGTGGCCCTTGGATACATATTGTAGAATTTGTTTAACGGTGCCAATGTTTAGCATGTGCTTCCGTGTAGTTTCTGCATTCTTCTCGTTTATCAAACTCTATTTCTGTTCCCAAATGTAAGCGGGAAAGAGCATAAGGTTTGCCATACGCAGATGTTGTCCGATATTGAATGTCAAAATTGTATGCCATGAGGATAATAGCCCAACTTTGTAATCTGTTTAATGTTATGAACAGCAAGTGTTTATTCGGATTGAATATAGTTACCAGCGGCTTGTAGTCACTTCTTAACACGAACTTCCTTCCGTAAAGGTTTTGATGAAAACGTTTCACTGCAAAGATAATTGATAGGGTTGTAACGGAACTTCGCCTGCGCAAATGCGGAACATCCGCAAGAAGTCGTACCTCCGCATCCGCCTCTGTTTCAAGATTCAAAACAGCATGACCAATATTCAAAACGCCAGTGACGATGGACAAGAAGATAGTAATGACAATAATAAGGACCTCTTCAAATGGAAATCATTGATAAATGAGTATAATACCCAAAACCGGCTTTCATTTAAGGTGGTTCTTCAATATGTTGGAAATATAAAATAAAATTTAAACATTTTTTCACTGACCCGACAGAGTCAGTTCCAAACGAGCAATTATTTAGTGAACCCCGTTTAATTAACGAACTATTGAAAAATCGGTAGAAGCTCCTTTATTAAGTTTAATTTGCCTCTTATTAATTTTGATTACTAATAGTATATAAGCCTAGTATAGTTTTTAGTATGTAAGTATAGTATACTAGAATAGACCGGCGCGCGTTGCTGCGGCCCATCGTGATGTTAGTGTTCGATTTTTGTAGTCATTGCTCTTGCCAAAATTGTATAGCGGCAATTTGTTCGAAAATATTAGAACAAAAACGGTGGTGTAAAAATTAAAGTATTATATTTTCTGAAGTTTCTTTTTGGTATTTTTAATATTTTTATATTTATTTAAAATGAAGAAGAAAAAATACGGGAAATGAATCTTTATATTTTAATTTTATCACTTTTGTTGTAAAACATCCAAAATCAGCTGTTCGAAATAATAAGAACAAATTCAGTCTGGCAACTTCTTTTATTATTTAAAATGGGGAATCACAGGAAACTTGGCAATTTATGTGAAAGGGATTCTTGTGACTTACAATCACCTTATATCAAAAAGTTTTTCGCGCAAATTGTTGTGAATTTTCCGCCAAAATGGGAAAATGCAAAAATTGTACTCTCCAAAAGAGAATATTAATAAAAAAAAATGCGTGATGAATGAAAAATATTTAAAATTATACGTGAGACACTTAATGTATCAAATGGGAAAATAACCAATGCCAAAAACTGGTCTCCAAAACCAGAAAATCGAGGAGGTAGACCAAAGAAGACGACCGTGAGACAAGAGAGAGCAATATTACGCATTAGTAATAAGCAACCTTTCCTGACGTCAACGCAGATCAAAAAAACCTTCCAATTTCTTCATCAGCTGCAAGGAAACGACTTATAAATGCTAACCTGTACGGAAGGAGACCAAGAACGGTGCCTTTATTGAAGGCTATTCAAAAAAAGCTTGACTTTACCAAAAAAATTTATAAATGAACCAGACACGGCAATGAAAAGCAGTACATTAGACATCTTCCTAATCAACAATTTAAATACATGCACATGTAAAGTCGTCAAGCATGCAGGCTTGAAATTAATGTTGTGGGGAAGCTTTTTATGGCAATGCGTGAGATTTTTAATTTACTTATTTGGCATAATGGGTGCTAATTATTATGTTGCAAGAGTCCTACAAGATCTAATGTTGCCTTATGCGGAAGAAGATATGTCAACAGGGTGGGTATTCCAAGACAACGACCCAAAAAAGTGGATGGAACGTCCGTGTTTTGGAATCGCCGGGACATTCACCTGACCTAAATTCTATTGAGCATCTCTAGAAGGATGTTAAGAATTGTGTAGGTAATGGCAAACCACAAAATATATCCGAAATGTGGACCTCTGCCATAAATTCCTGGGATAGTATCCCTTCATCAAGATGTCGAAATTTAGTAAATTCCTTGATGTCCAAATGCAAAGAAGTGATAGCAAATCATGATGGATATTAACTTATTAATTTTAATAACAATAAAATAAATATTTTTTAAATAAAATCTTAATTTCGACATCTTTTCCTCTTTGCTGATTGTTGGAGTGAAAAGACGTTAAACAGTTTTTCTCTTCCTATTTTATATGTAAGTGTCTACTTATATAAGTTTGGTATGCAGTATGTAAGTATAGTATGTAGAATTTAAGTAAAGTATATACACTGCTTTTCACTTGAATCCACCTTACAAAAATGTTCTTCATCTATCTATAACTTTGACAAATTTAAAAGATAACTGTTGTATCTGTTTTATTTTCTTTTCGTCATTTATCGAGCTTTTATAAAAATAAAAATAAATTAAGTTTGTTCAACACTTTAAAAATAATTGAAAAAGAAAAAAAATTAAAAAAAAAATTACATCACATTAAACTGCTCTTTATGTATGAATGAAAATTTGTCTTAGTAAAGTATAAAATTCCAAGTATAATGAATGATTTTAGTTATGAGTTGTGCCTCCCTTTGTTAGAACGACTTGATAAGATTTAGCGTTCATTTTTGTTGATAAAAATTGAAGTTCACAGATGCCATAATAGGATATGGCTCCCCAATCCATAACTCTGCTGTGAAAACGTGTCCAACTGTTGATATTCTTTTTTAAAACATGGAAATAATAATTACAACCATCATGGCCTTCCAAATTGAATTTGTTTTTCATCAGAAAACACAACCTTATGCCATTAATTTTTCCATGCCACACTTAGTCGATAAAAACTTAACCGTATATCTTTCAATTTTAGACGTTGCAGGTGTTTAGCCTTTGAAATAGTGCAGCAGACAGTGGTTTTGCTGACATGTACTCCAGTAGCTTTGATTTTATCGAGCCTGGTAGCATACGAATTCCGTTGAGAAAAAACTCGGCCGGTTTGGCATCGATCCAGTCATCGACCCATTTTTCGCTTCCTCGTAAGAACGGAAGTGCTGGTTAGCCAGGCCATGCGTCATCGATCTGAAGAGGTGGTAATCAGATGGATCATTGTCTGGGCTATATGGCGGGTGGGGTAGGACTTCTCATTTGAGCGTTTCCAAGTAAGTTTTTACGACCTGTGCAACATGTGGCCGAGCATTGTCATGGTGCAAAATTACTTTGTCGTGTCTCTCGGCGTATTGTGGCCGTTTTTCTGGCAATGCTCGGCTCAAACGCATCAATTGTTGTCGGTAGACCTCTCCCGTGATCGTTTCATTCGGTTGCAGCAGCTCATAGTACAACACTCCCAGCTGGTCCCACCATATACAGCGCATGAGCTTGGCACCGTGAATATTTGGTTTGGCCGTCGATGATGAGGCATGGCCGGGGTAGCCGTATGATTTTTTTCGCTGCTGATTGTCGCAATGGATCCACTTTTCATCGCCAGCAACAATATGATGCAAAAAACACTTTCTTTTCTGTCGCTGAAACAGTTGTTCGCTTGGGAAAAACGTTTCTCGGCTTCAATTCATATGGGACCCAATTTCCTTGCTTTTGGATTATTCCCAATTGTTGTAAACGGTGGGAAATGGCTTGGCATGTTACTCCTAATGATTTGGCAAGCTCTTCTTGCATTTGACATGAGTCTTCATCGAGTAATGCCTCCAATTCGGCATCTTCAAACTTTTTCGGTTGACCGGGTGGCTCCTTGTCTTCCACGTCAAAATCACCACTTCTAAAGCGTACAAACTATCGCTCGTACTGTGAAATCGTCAGAGCATACTCCAGATATGCGTCGGAGAGCAATCGATGGGCTGCAGCTGCGCTTTCCTTCAAATTAAAGAAGTAAACAAGAACTTCCCGCAAATGTTGTTTTGTTGGTACGAAGCAAGCAAATGTTACATACTGGAAATTGAAGCTTTCAAATGTATTTTTCAAATGGAGTATAGGACCACCTTGCCAGATGCTCATAGCATGCAACCAAAGTACTATCAAAAATGTCGCTGGAGGAATTGAAACAACAACGTTCTCACATTCGCACAATTATAACGCCAATTAAAAACATTGTAAAAGGTCATCCTCGTGGTGAAGGCAAAGTCCTCTCAAGCTCTGAGCTTAGATGTTGATTAGGTATTCTCAAATCCTATTTTAAGCAAATTTGTTCTATTCAAGGTGACGTAAAAAAGATGGATACCGACGATACTAGTGCTGAAAAGTATCGAAAGGATATAGAAGATTTGTATGTCACATCCAACGTGTGCATTCAAACTCTTTTTGGGCGACAATTTGCTCAACGCAACCATGCCAGATATGAACCATAATGTGTGGATGCCAGCAAAGAAGTTACTATAATTATTGTGTATTAATCGGTAATTGAATATATCCAACATCGAGAAATTCAATCATATGTTGAATTGCTTAAAGGGACAAGCGCTTGAAACCTTCAGAGCTTCCCAAGTGTTCTACGATAATTACCCAAGGGATCTTAAAAGGTTGAAAGCATGGTATGATAATTCTACATTCATTTTTCTTGAGAATATTGCATCGTTGTTCGAATTGCTATTGTTTCCAAACGAAACAGTACCCAGTTCAGAAGTTTAATTAATAATGCTGCCGCTCTTTTTAGTTCGCTAAGACTATGCCAATTGCTCGAATCTCTTAATAATAATAAGACATGTGTTCCTGAGAATATATCGCCTTCTCGAAACATCAGAAAACGGAAGGTTTACCAAGAATATTCCTTTGCTTGCGTGAATGTAAGTTTCATAATGTGTTTAAGTAATACTCATAAACTACCCTTTTGTAACCGTCTCAAAGCTGTCAAAAATATCAGATTATGTATTAATTGTTTATACCATAATCATCGAGTGTAAAATTGTCCGTCTTCTCAGATGCAAACGATATTACATCACAGTCTCTTGCATCGCTTCAATTCAAATTTGTCAGAATCTGCTGCCACTACCGCCAACAGTGACAAACACACACATTAACAAATCGGACATTAATATCTTAGACACTGCCATGATATTTGTTCGAGATTCAACGGGCTCATATAAGCAATGTCGAGCTTTACTTGATTCTTGTTCTCAAGAGAAGTGAATTTTTTTTAAGCATATAGCATGTACAACTCAAAAGTATTCATAAAATCATAATAGAGCATGCATGGTTGCATAATTCGCATTGACACATGAATGCATTCAGAATGGCTTATAAATGTATTCAGTCAGATCTCTAGATCGTAAGTGATCAAGTGAACAACTGAACAACGTGAGTGTGTTGACTCATTAAAAAAAAAGAACAAGTGAACATGTTCACCAAAGTAAGCAGTGCTTACGCAACACTACACTACAGACAACAGGCGCCAAAGAAGAATCGACGCTTAACAGGGAGCCCTGGCCACATTAAAGTAATGGGCTCCCTATGCCCTTGACAGAGCACTATTTTGTTAGAATAAATAAAGATAGTAGATAAGCAGGGTTCTCGATTTATTTCTTTACAGCCACATTAAATGAATAGATAATATAATATAATCCACAAAAGTAATAAATCCGACGTTATCATAACTCTGGTTGATATCACCGCTTCTTTTTTATCGTTCGCCTTCATATTGTGCTCCTGATGACTTTCACATTTCAATACCCACGTCAATTTTCACTTATTGGATAATCGCTTACATATCATCTAGCTATTGGGAGTGCAAATTAATAATGCGGGATTTAGGAGAGATGGCGCTACTCATGCTATAAGCATCTGGCAAGGTTATCCTATACTCCATTTGGAAATTACTTTTGACAACTTCAATTTCCAGTATGTAACATTTGCTGGATGTGTAAACAACATATTTTTTTTTTCGCTCTCAATATGTCTAATTTCCTACCAACAAAACAACATTTGCGGGAAGTTCTCATTTACTTCTTTAATTTGAGGAAAAGTGCCCATCGATTTCACAGTGCGAGAGATGGTTGTACGCTTTAGAAGTGTTGATTTTGACATGGAAGACAAGGAAAAAGTTTGAAGATGCCGAATTGGAGGCATTTCTCGATGAAGGCTCATGTTAAACGCAAGAAGAGCTTGCCAAATCATTGGGAGCAATACGCCAAGCCGTTTCCCATTGCTTACAACAATTGGGAATTATCCAAAAGCAAGGAAATTGGGTCCCATATGAATTGAAGCCGAGAGACGTTGAAAGACG
>JBANCV010002085.1:0-10463 GCA_037040105.1 Amiota albilabris
ACACTGCAATTCTTTGTACTCATGGAAATCCAATAACTGCAACAACTATTCTACAAAATCATATAACTGCTGTCGAAGATTGGCTTAAATTTGGAGAATAAGAATTAACGAATCTAAATGCGTACACATCACATTCATTCTGAGGAAAGAATCTTGGCCTGACATTAGAATAAATAGCACTTGGGCCGAAGACTAATGTGGCGCTACCATATTGATAAGAAAATTATGAGCATAAAACTCAAATGAACAATTTGGAGTGGATGCTTAATTCGAAATCATCTTTTGCTTTAGAGTACAAATTGCTATTGTATAAAGCCATGTTAAAACCAATTTGGTCATATGGTAAAGAGATGTGGAGATCTGCTATGCTCACAAATGAAAAATGCAGTTAAAAGCTTTAAGAATCATTACTGGAGCTCCATGGTATATAAGAAACGCTAATATCCACAGAGACCTGAATATACCCACTGTCACTGAAGAAGTGGTACGGCTGAGTAAAAAATATACAAACAAACTTAGGTCCATCCCAATATTTCGAAGATATATATTTATAATCCCAAATTAAGTTTAATCTATTTGCTTCCAATACCAATTTGTACAATTCGTATAATCATCTGTTTCGGAGCAATGGCTATGAAATAGAATTTCTTTATTTAGTTTGGAATATACAATAAGAAAAAAAAAAAATATGTGAGTGTGCATAACACTCACGAGCCTTTGATGTGAAATGTCTTTGATATCAGTAGAGTAGAATTTGACATCGATTAATTTGTTTTATTTAATTATTAATTATTTTATTCTAAAATTTTTCATTGCAATCAACGTATTTATTTTGAATTAGCGATTATTTAATTTGTTTACCTTCAAAAAAGTACAGTCAAACTGAGTAAGCGTTACAAAATTCACTCACATTTGAAGTGAATAATTAAAACGCCCATTTGAGCTCACACATGCAAATGTGTAATAAAGATTTCGAGTTCCTTGTTAGCCAGCCCCCGATAAATGGCAACAAAGGATCAAAGCATGCCTGTGGTTGGGATTTTTTTTTTTTTTTTTTTTTTTTTTTTTTGTTATTGATGAGTTCAATTTTACCTCTGACCGGCTCTCCGAGTAAGCAGTGTCAAAAAATTGAGTTTCTACGAATTTCGTAACGACTGAAATTATCACACAAATTCTCACACATCCACCTTATTCTGCTTTGATTATTTCAGTCTTTCATTCTTCTCTCCACGACTTTCATGAAAACACGTAACACAATTTTTCAAAACAGCAGCTCATTATCGTTTTGAGCTACACATGTAATTGTTTAATAATGATTGACTACAAAATCAATAACAAGAATATAACGTGCATTCGCTACTAAAATTTCTAATTCCTATGTAGCCGAGTGGTTAAGCACCCGTCAGTCAGCAACTGGTTGTGGTTTGGTTTTTTCAACAGTTTTTTTAAAATTTTATTTCTTTAATAAATGCTCCTTTATCTATATAAATAAAAATCCCTTGTCACAGGGAGTTTTATGATTTTTGTTTACATATATGAGAAGGTATTTTTTATCCTTCGCGTGGGGATAAAAAAAAAAAATCATAAAACTCGGTCGAGCCGTCTCGGAGTTCCAACTTTTTTTAAATATATAGATTATCCATTTTTTTGCTCACTTGAATATTTATTATTTTATTTAGTTACAAATGTTTATAAGATGATAGAGCTATTATATACCAGATTTTCATATAAAATGACCCAAAATAATGAATTAATTTTCTTAATTGTGGGTTGTTGAATTGCTAATTATTTGTAGTAATTACAAAGTGTTAAAAAAATAACAAATTTTTTTCGAGTGAATAAAAAAAATTTTTTTTACAAAACTCATGTTGTCATTAGCCGGTTAATTACGATTACCTACCGCAACTAATCTTGCTTAAGCAAAATATCGCAAGGCATGCCGTTAACCAAAATAGGTGATTACATCGATTTTAAATTCACTCTACCAAAAAATGCAAAAACAAATGAAAAAAAAAAAACATTAGAATTTCATTTGAGTTTTTTGCCGGTTTTGTTGATAAAGGTAAAAGACTGAAAGACATTATTTACCGAACAGTTTTGCTGGATTTTGGCTATGATATTCCCATAAAGAATTTTGAAAATGCAATCAGCTTACGACATGTATAAAAGTTTGAATCCAACCGATTTTTAGGTACACTTTTAATTATCAACAGATCTGGTATGGGTACTTTTCTGGTTTGTACACACAAAACACCCACTGTTAAAAAAAATCTTTCTTCACATTTCCTAGAAATATATTAATAATTTGGTCATGTACTGGAAGTTGATGCTCTACAACGCACAGGCTTGCATTTTGCGTGCGCGCGCACATTTTTTAAAGGCCTGGAGAGCACAATATCTTCCCACACCATCACCAACATTGACACTGGCTTTAAAGAAAAAAGCAATGGAAACAGAATTATACAATACGAGTTCGTATGCTCGTTTCATAGTTTCGGTCGCTTCGACTTCGCAATCGTTGACAAAATGTTAATTTTAAAATATTATAATTGTTCATAAATGCTCCAAGTGTAAATTTAAAGACGATAAAAACAAAAAAGATATCAATATAATGAAATTAAGGTGTCTTCTTTAAAAATATAATAACTTAAGCGGTCGTGTTCAGGACAATGATAACTTTTACTTTCCGATTTGATTTCATTTAAACCCGTGCGTAACAATGATAATGATTTAGTAACCAAATAGACGAAGACCCACCTCCCCCCCCCACAATTTGTCGATCTATTGGTATCAATAAGCCGACCCGCAACGCCCCAAGTGCCCTCGTAGAGAAAAAACTGGAACTGCTGCATACATACATACTTACATACATACAAACATCGTACAACATAAATACTTACAAGTATTATACCATATCTGTACGTCTAAATCGAATATAAGAATTAAAAAATATTTGAATATTAAACTTTAAGTTTTGTCAAAACATAATAATATTATTATTAACACCAATGGTATTTTTATTTATGCCTTGTATATGTATGACCCATAAGTATTATTTACTTATCTTTATGTTTTGTTTATTCATTATTGTAGTACTTGGTGCATTTAATACAGTCTTCAAGTATGTACTTCATACTATGTTTATTGACAGAAAAAAGTGGCGGCTGCACTTGTAAAAGGATCTTCCTTTTTCGTAATATTATTTTACCAGCAATCAAAACATCACCAAATATGTTTCTGCCGTCAGTCGCATTTGTCCTTAAATTATTTGACAATTTGAATTGGATTATATAACTAGTTTTAGGTGAAGAAACTTGGGGATTTATCCAAAACACTGAAAGTTTTTTTTTTTGGGCCAAGGTCTTTCTTATTTGACATCTGTATAGAGTCTGAATAGAAAGGGCCCAAATACATACATCCATACGTGTAAGTGGGTCTGTACTATATATGTATTCGGATATGTGAATGTGTGAAAGATTTGCAAAAAGCGGTGACATTTTGTCTGGCTATAGCTGATGGATACTGTGTTATGAAATGCTTAATGCTTTATACTGTTTATAAATTTTTTTATATGGGAAATAATTGTAATATTAGATTTTTTCTGTCCAATATAATTTTTAGTCTTTTTTACTAAATTAAAATCATAGTAGTTAACCGGACACATTAACTTTGTTTAATAGGGTATTTAATAACAATGTGCATTACAGTATAAATAAATATAAATATTGTGAAGAGTATTATCATAATTGTTGTTGTTTATTTTTCCATACCATATTGCAATACTTATTGAAAAGTTTTTAGTTACCAATTTGTTTTTTTTGTGTGTTTGTTTTCTTGTTCGTAGAAGAGAGTAGAAATTTTCAAAATTCACAAAATGTTAACTTCAAAATATAAAGTACAAAATTTGTGTATGTCTTGCAGAATTTGAATTAAAAACTTACAGATTTACTGAAAGTGAATATAAAATGGTAGTTACACTAATTTCATTTTATAACTATATAAAAGAACAGCAAAAAGTGAAGGTACTTTAACCTAAAAAGTAAACATTTCGAATATGACGGTAAGTTTAAGTCATGTTGTGCATATTTCAATGAAAACTTGAGTTGAACTTTTTCCCTAACAGTTTTATTCTCGAGATGACCACTACTACAACAACAAAAATGATGCCTTATCAAGCGATAGCCGACCAAATAGTACTACAAATTATAGAACTAGTAATAGCACCGTCGAAACACAAGCTCCCGATATTTATGAAACCTATGGAAATTATAACCAGCAAGGCTTCGATGGACCACTGCAGGGCACACTATTCATATCTTCAATCAGACCGACGACAGATACTTATGGTTACTATAATTCACCGCGCTCGGGTGGACCTTACGATGCTATGGGCGATTATGAAAATTCAGATGCTGTTGGTAGTGTCTATTGGGAGAATACTGATGCGTCATTCGACAGCGATTCGATGACGATCGGCTGTGGGTTTCCTAAAGCAAAAATGTTACCATCGTTACCAATAAAACACAGTCACAGTATGTTGGACGGTATGTACTACAATGATCAACGCCTTGACACTTATTTGCCTCCACCGCCCCGGAAAACGATGGTGGACAATTCAAAAAGTCGGATGCTCCCGCGAACAGTTGCTTACCAAAATATTCAGCAATTTGAAGGACACAATAGAAAATTGAACGGACATGATGGTAACGCAACTAGCACCATAGTAGGCGCTCCCGTGAGCAACGGCAAATGTCTTCCAACGCTTCCAGCGGGCACAATGCGTATTTTACCACAGACTAGACCTTCATTACAACATCCACTATTTGAAGATACCACTACTACATCGTCCAACGGTGATTTATTTACGAACCAAATCACTTATGATAAGTCGACAATAAGAAACCATAATAACTACACTTACAATGTGATGATAAATCGTCCTCACACTTCAATGTTGCCACTGAACTATTCTGGTAACACCGATGACGACTGCAGTGCTTATAATGCTGACAACCTCTCTACGTATAGTGATACTCCGCCCGCTACTAGTACTCAGCAGAAAATACAACAGCAGCGAAAGTTATCATTAATGATGGCAATGACAACGGCATCTGTGATAGCATCCGGTGAAATACGCATAGCAACGCAGCCTGTTGAAGATTCTTTTAACTCACACCGGGAGAAGAAGCGTAATTTTGATATTGACACCTCAATTTCTAGTGGTATATTCCGTGATAAATGTTCTATTGAATATGATAAAGACGAAGTGGTCATACCGAAAATTACTCCATTTGGCGCACAAACCAATAATACAGTCAATATTACCTCTTGCACTAACGCTGCTCAAACTCTGTCAGATAAACACCATTTTTCGCAAATGCCACTACCAACAACTGTGGCAACTTCTAGAAAATTGCCGAAACGTCTACCTACACCGCAGTTTAAAACTCCATCTTCACCAGTATCAGCGCATTCACCATCATCAACTGAGATCAATTGCCGTTCACATTTCAAACAGTTGCCGAAGTTGCCGGTACCAAAATTTAAAAACCTTCCAAACATTGAACCACAGTCATTAGTTCCTTTGACATCGAGTACGTATGTATCAACACCAAAATCAGAATCCGAAATGCTCCAATCGCCAACTTTGCAAGTTTTAATACCATTAAATAGTGCCATAACGCCACCATTGACAAATAGTATTACATCTGACCATTTACAAACAAATATAGACCAATTTAGTAAAAGCAATTATAACCATAGTACATCGAAAACCGAGTCAAAAATTTATTCATCGGAACTCTCAGGTTCGCCTACATTTCCAATTCATTCACCGTCATCAACCGTTGCATCAATACACGCAAACATGATCAATCAAAATTCAACAGTAGCAACAAAAGAACAATCACCAGCATCATCATTGAATGACAACTATTCTACAGATTCAAAAACAATCTCTACTCCGACAACTATTAAAGATTCCCTTAAAAATAATAGTATCGCCGAATCTTCTTTCGATATAAATGAGTACTTGAAGTCTTACTTATTACCAGCCACATACTCATTCAATATTAATAACGATAACATAATGACGAACACAGACGACGTTGTCACATATGTTAGCAATAGTAAGAAAATATTAAGCAGCAATAAGTATATTGAATCAAAAGTGCTCTCATTAACACCATTGGCTGACAATTGGCATTCGATAGAAACATCAATGTCTAATGCATCCACAAACAAAAATTTAATTGATAATTCTGGTTCTGTAAATATGACAACTACAACTATGACGATCACAGAGACAACGGAGCCAACAACGATTACAATGCCATCTGCACTATATGATGCTAAATTGTTGCCGACAGTTGAAAACCCACCCAAATCTGTTTCATTGTGCTCCCCGTCATTGTCACAAATTTCAGATATCAGTTACTTGCCGATGACCTCAAGTTTTCCTCCCGACAAAGTCACAACTACAACTGATGTGATTAAATTCAATTCGGAATTATCTTTAACAACCATTCAAGCAATTTCAAATACAAAAACCGAAATCTTTGGGAGTCCAATTTCGTCTCCAAATACAAAATATGTGGAACATACGATAACTCAGTCCTTAGATACAAATCCGTCGCTTTGTTATGCCGAATACATGAAAAAATTTGAGTTGCCCGAACTGCCACCACTCACAGTGATAAATAATAAAGATGAGCCGGATACAGTAGCTGGGACATCTATCCCTTCTTACATTACTGATTTTACAAGCTGTGATTACAAGTTTCTATTACTGGATGACTGTACAATTCCAAATGAATATATTTTGACAATGTCAGGGGCTGAGAAAACAGCGTTAACGGTTTCTGAAACCGCTACATTTTCTATGAATACCAATTTAGAAAAAAATGATGAAGTCAAGTTGGAGAAACTAGATTTACAAACAACTACATCAGCATTTTTGGGCACCGAAACTTCAATGGCAGCTATCGCCGCAGCTACTTCTGTAGCGAACTCAACGACCAACTCATTTGATGACAGTTTTTATGATAGCTTTAACGTCGACTTATTGGCACTAACATCTGCCGTATTACCAAATATAGAAAAGGAAAAAGTAATGGTCGCTAGTACAAACGACTGTAGCAACTATAATGCGGAAAATATTCCTATTTATACTTTACCTACTATCACACCAAGTTTTACCACTTCATTTCACAAAACATCATCGTTGACGCACAATATAGAAGAAAACTATTGTAACCCAACAGCTTCAGATAAAATTGAATCAAAAAATAAGATTGGAGGCAATACCCATGGTTGTTATTATAGCCCCTTAAGTACGGATTTAAAATCAAATTCTTTAACCACAACACCAGCAATCTCTTCAACACCAGTTACGCCTCAAAAAGTCGCAGCTTTTGCAGCAACAGCAGCAGCTGAGAAGGCTACAAGTGTGTTAGGTGGATTGTCCAAAGGTCTAAAAGGTGGTTTAGATGGTGTATTAAGTGGAGTAAGTTCCAGTGTGATTGAAACACCAAACAAAAAAAGTTTTGGGTTTGGATTGGCTTCAAAGCTGGTACCAAACGTTGGCGGATTACTCTCAGGGAAACAGAATCATTCACAAACTGTAATGGCTACCTCAACTTCAGTTTCAGTGGTAGCGTCTCACATTAATGAGAAACAATTGCCAAATGATTTAAAAAGATACGGATATATATCAGCCACTACAACCGCAACTCCAACTCCAAAAAACGAAACGGAATTTATTGGACCGCTTTGTGAACTCGACGGAACAACTCTAAATGGCTATAACTACGTTGAACCAAATTACCCCGATAATATGTTTGACATAGGTGAAAGTCGAATTGTTAGTTATGAAGATAATTACAGCTTTAGTGAATATGCAGTTTACCATACATCAGGTGAAGATAAAAGCGATATTAGTTATACTTATGATGATCTATTGATATCAAAAAGTGCTGACAGAGTCGTATCGTCTATTGGACAGATAATAATCGAATCAGAAGAAACAATACCAATGTCAACAATATCGAATAAGATGTCAAAAGCTGTGCTTATTTGCGAAGATTCTACAGTGGACAAAACAACAGCTCACATCTCACTGAAGCCATCACAGATCCAATCCAATTCATATGTAACGAATACAAAAAAAACAGCAAGCGGAACGTCTAGTAGTAGCATGTTTGGTTCATTTTTGGGAAAAGCAGCTGCTGCAGTTCAATCTGCAACTCAGGTTGTTAATCAAGGTGCCTCAATGGCATCATCTGTAGTGCAGAAAGTTCCCATACCTTCCGTTCAACCACATGCAGCTCCTCTAGTTATCGAACCACAAGGAAACTTTCATTTTTCTGAGCCTGATGGAATGGTAAAAATGTCTTTGTCTAGTCAAATACCAATGACAACCGTAGGCTATGAACTGGCATTAAATAATAAATACAACAAAGATGATTATAACAATAGCAATATGTTGACCTGCACATCTACTTCGCCATTAATAATTTCGCCAACGTATAATGGTCAACAAAACAATAATAAAGCGCATAATAGTTATTGTACGATTGTTAACCCGGGTCAGTTACCATTATCGCAGCAGCAATCGACGGTGCCGCCAGCAGGATCCACTGGCAAAAAACTGCCCACCATCAATGGTAAATCGGGTTTTTTGATTAAACAGCAACCAACCGAAATTTTTGATGATGATGATGACTTTATGGACGAAATGGTTAGTCACAAACATATGTCCCACGATTCGAATTATCGCATCGATAGTGAGCAGGATGATTACTACATGGATCAGCAGCAGACGACACCGTCGAGGCGTACCTCTCACAGCGTGAATGGTTATTATGAACACACGAATGGTGGTTATGATTATCGAGAGGATTACTTCAACGAAGAGGACGAGTACAAGTATCTTGAAAAAGAGCAACAGCTGAAAATTGAGGAGGAAGAGTACCAACTACATCATCAACAAGATCAACAGTTGCAACAAAAAATGTTGCATTATACAAAATTGTCCTCTCTGGAATATATGGACGATGCACACACTGAAGACTATTTAGACGAGAATTATCAAAGCGAGGAAGATAGTGGCAATTATCTAGATGAAACTTCGAGTGGTAGTGTTGGTGCTGGAGGTTCAAAGACGCTGTCAGCTAAAGCACATCTAAATGATATAAGACCGGCTGAATTAATCATGGCGACACCTGATTCGACTGCCATAATTACACGTAATAAAATGCCTATAGCGCATGTAAATTCAAACCAACACCAACAAATTCAAAAGCAAGATAGCATTATTATGGAAGAGGAGGACGAATTGGTATTAAATAATGATATTCTTTCGCTAAATCAGAGAGATACAAAATTTGCTCTAAGCCGGAACTCAAGTAGCATCATTGACGAAGAGGATGAAGATGACAAACTGTCTGAACTCAACTCCACTATACGAATCTCGACAAAAAAAAAAATCTTGCGCGGTGAAACAGAAGAGGTTGTCGGCGGACATATGCATGTGATACATAAGCCAGAAGTTACGTCAAAACAACGATGGCACTGGGCATACAATAAGATCATCATGCAATTAAATGTGAGTACTTGTTCTTATATTTCTATATACATATATAAAGTAACCGATTCTGACGAATTTTTCTTACTGTTTAGGATATATATATATATATATATTTTTTTTTTAACATTTTTTATAATTGTATCTCTTAAGTATTTGAAACTAACAATAAGTGATCAAAACTTATAAACTAAAAAACAAAACAAAAAAATATATTTCATAGCCATTATTTAGAAACAGATGATTATACGAACCATAAAAATTACGAGGGCGGTTCAGTACGTACCCGTGTTAGAAATGAAGACACTAATTTTTCCAAACAAATGTTTTTCATTATTCAACATGATCCTTAGAAAGATACACTTCTCCCAACGTTCCTGCCATTTTTTTAACCCTGTCTCGGCTATGACTTCTTGTTTTGAGCTAATTTTTTTCCCTTTGCCATTTCTTCATATTAGGGAACAAGAAAAAGTCGCATTGAGCCAGTTCCGGTGAATACAGGGGTGCGGCAGCGATTCATAACGCAATTCATGCAGTTTGTCGGAGACAACACCAGATGAATGTACTGGTGCGTTATCGTGATGAAACAACACCTTTTTTCGCCAAATGCGGCCGTGTCTCTTTTAATTTTTTGTCGAAGCGGTCCATTAACTCACTGTAGTATTGTCCAGTGATCATTCTTCCTTTTTCTAAAAAATCCATGAGGATGACACCCTTCGCAACCCAAAAAATCGTCGCCATGACATTACCGGCCGATGAGACCCTTCTCGCTTTCGCCTTCTTTGGTGCAGATTCACCGGGAGAAATCCATGGTTTTGATTGTTGCTTAGTTTCTGCTGTGTAATGATAAATCCAAGTTTCATCAACGGTGACAACTAGA
>JBANCV010002093.1:0-10429 GCA_037040105.1 Amiota albilabris
GGGATGGCGTTCGCGCCGTCCCTATATGAATGATAAATTTAGATTGACTTAGCAAAATTTACTGAGAGTGTGTTTCAGAAATGCAACTTATGATTGGACACTTGGAATACGAAACACACTATAGTCAGTCGTGTTTGTTTTAATGTGAATTATGTTTTTTTCTCGGTAGAGTGAATTTGAAGTCGATGTAATCTCTCTTATTGTGGTTAACAACTTGCCTTGCGATATTTTGATCAAGCAAGATGAGCTGCGGTGAGTAATCGGATGGGTGAGCGGAAAATGCAACATGAGTTTTGAAGAATTATTTTTTTTTTATTCTTATTTTAAAACCGATGCAATTTTCAAAATATAGAATTCAAAAATCGGTACATTTTAGCATTCGTTTCTTAATCAAATTTCTTTACAAAAGTGTAGAGTTAATTTTTGTTTCCTTTTTTTCGATAATTTCAACTTTTGCTTTGTCCCTTGTCCCTTGAGTCACTTTACCAAATCTTCTAGTTACGGTGACTTTAACATTTGGTTCGTGGCGATGCATTGTTTGTTTCTCATTGATCAAATAATAAAAGTGGCTTATTAATTTATAACTGCGCTATATATAGTATATGTACATCATGGAAAATTCAGCCTTTTACATTTGGGTAGTAGTAGTTTTGAAATTGATTGATTTTATGATTAAATGAGATTGAAATCGTTGAATCGTTTGTTGTACAATATTTAAGTAAATACCAAATATTATATAAATTACTTTTTTTGATTTATGCAAAGGTCAAGTTAAATTTACATTTGCACCAAAAATACCATAAAACTTCAACCTTTAACATAAGAGTTCGTTTTTTCATTTACAATATATACTATTGTAAAAATAGATTTTTACTCAACTCAACTCAACTCAACTCAACGCAACTTAACTCATCTGAGCCCAACTTTAGTGAACTGAATTGAGTAAAGTAAAAAGAAAAGAAAAGAAGTGAAAAGAAAAGAAAAGGTGTTGTCAGTATAAAGTCCCAAATGAATTTAAGCACTGAATATTTATTATACCCAGACTACAAATTTAACAAATTATTTATTATATAGTTTATGCTTTATCTTCATTTACTTTTTCTACTATTCACACCAGCAACACAACATCATCATCAACAGTCAATGATTGTTTTCTTTTACCGAACTATACTATATACTATACCACTAAGTATTTTAACTTAGTTAGTAGGTTAGGTAGGCCTAGGCGTAGACAGACATTTGATATTCGTAGCATTGCTGGCAATTCAATAGCTTTTCGATAGCATTTTCATTTGTGACATTGTTGTCTAACATTTTTCTCATCTACTACAATTTATAAATATTATTAGCGGCCATTGATAAGTTTATACAATTTCAGCGAAGGATGACTGACTTTAAAAAATAAAGTGGTGTTTAAAAAAGTTGCATGGTGAATTGTATTAAAAAAAAAGCTGTCATGCATGTTGACCATCTTTGCTTACCTCAAGAAATACAAACTAAAGTCTTAATTGTCCACATAGGTTATCTGTATGCATGTATGGGGAATATAATGAAACTGTTCTATACACATGTATGTATGTACGTACTTTTGACGTGTTTTAATTAGTTTTACTGACTCATCATCCGTGTTAGTAAGAAAGGATGGATGGATTGGATGGTTGGATGGATGGGATGGACGAATGCGAGTTTGTTAAAAATTAAAAGACTCAAATGATGGCATGAAATATTGCAAGTATTTTTATCATGGAACTTACATGGAATGCAATATATAAGTTAAAAATATGCATTTTTATATTTCGTCGGCATCTTTCATCTATCTCTCTTTTTGTATACAAGTGTATTTACATGTGTTTGTTACAAGTTCATTTACGTGTTTCCAAATAAATTCTGGCCAATATATACCCAACATGAGTTATGACTTTATCTTGTGGCTCTCATGCTGAGCTGAACTGTGTTGAGCTGAAATGACCTAACCTGACCTGACCTGACCTGACAGCAACCAAAACAGTACGCCAACGATGACCGAGGACCCAAGCCAATCTAAAGTGTGAAAACTAAAATGAATTTGACTCCCACTCAGGCACTGACACTGACACAGACACAGATTCAGTTTCAGACTTGTGGGCTTGTTTCATAGTCATAGGTTTAAGTTTAGTTTCGTTCACTTTGGTTACGTTTCATTTTCAACGTTACCCACGTCAACTATCAAACATCAACCATCGGCATTCAACTCGATTCGAAAATACTCAACCAGAGGCAACTAATGTCAAGTGTTTGTTAGCAGAGACACAACACACAACACACAACACTACTACATTACTCTGCCCTCTCTAATGTCTCGTGTCCTGTGTTCTGTGTTCTGTGTTCTCTGTTCTGTCGTGCATGTCTGCTGCTGCTGCTGCTGCTGGTGTTGACACCACCAACGAGACTCCCACAAATAATGAGCCTCACAAATCAACACCTTTCGACGTCATTAGTGTCGCTGGACGAGGATGCAAAACAACATGAAACACGAGTAATAGCTGTAAGTTGTAAGGACTTTGACCAAGTTCTATTCTGTTCATTGAAATTTAAAGCGATCGACACCAACTTGTTATAGTATTCCAAAGGTTGATGTTTTATGAATATGTATCTACTATTTTTCGTACATAAAATATATAAACGATGACTGACTACAATGATAATGATGATGATGTTGATGATGATGCTGATGATGATGATAACATAATGAGAATAGATGGATGGTTGAATGGATATATGAATGTCTGAATGATACTTTGCATCACTAGCTGTCTAAGTATCTGCCTATTTGTCTGTCACTCTGAATACTCGTAAATAAATCTTTGTATATGCAAACATAGGTGAGTAGGTGAATGGACTGATGGATAAATGAATGATGTTACTAAGTAAAACCGACTAGATGATTGAATGGAAGACATGGCTAGGTCTCATCAGCAAGTGATGCCTGTTCATTTAGTTTAATTTATAGTATTTGGCATAAAAGAGTATTTGACCTTCAGTCAAACAAAATTGTTCTCATTTTGGTTACCCTTATTTTAATTCATTGGTTAGACATACATATATTTTTTTAGTTATGTTGTATGTTCACAAGCACTATTCATATTGAAAAAGAAAAGTTATATGAACTCAATAAACAAAAGTCTGTTGTGAGTTTTTGAAGTAATGGCAAAAGTTTTTCACTTCATAAAGAATCTTCTTGCACATAAAATATACAATAAATAACACAACACTCAATAAGTTTTCGGTCTAACACATACCACATACCACATACCATATACCACAACCTTCAAACGATACGAGTAAAAAGTTAATGACATTGTGACAATTAGTTTACAAGTTACAGTGGTTTAAGAGACATCAACTATTATTGACTGATAAGATTTAAATGTGCTCGTAAAAATACCGTTGATGCAGAACGTTTTGGCAGTTGTTTCGGAAAACATAAATGAAATTCCATAAAATAGTTGTGAAGACCATAAGTGTATTCAACTTGTATGTTGCTGTCGAAGTGCATTACGCTCGCACCGGACCAAAATCAACAATAACGCATGTCGATGATTTAGAAGTCTATTGGAAGGATACATAACGTCGGTATATGATGACAATGAATGAAACATAAATCTAGCTGACTAGAACATCTAGAACATCAGTCCATGGAAGTCCTACAAAATATTCAAAATGCAATATTGTAACTCAAAAATTATTTAACAAAATCTCTAGCAAAAAAAAAACAAAATACCTACATATTTTCATATTGGAAGCGCAAATTGAAAATGCGAGATTTTATTGAGAAAAAATGATTATATGTTTAATTGTCAAAGTACTGTCCATCATTAGCCCCTACTTTTTCCCATCTTTCTGGTAGCATACGATTTCCGTTGCGAAAAAACTCGACCGGTTTGGCCTCGATCCAATCATTGACCAATTTTTTGGCTTCATAGTACGAACGGAAGTGCTGGTTAGCCAGGCCATGCGTCATCGATCTGAAGAGGTGGTAATCAGATGAAGCAATGTCTGGGCTATACGGCAGGTGGGGTAGAACTTCCCATTTGAGCGTTTCCAAGTAAGTTTTTACGGCCTGTGCAACATGTGGCCGAACATTGTCATGTTGCAAAATTACTTTGTCGTGACTCTTGGCGTATTCTGGTCGTTTTTCTGGCAATGCTCGGCTCAAACGCATCAATTGTCGTTGGTAGACCTCTCCTGTGATTGTTAAATTCAGTTGCAGCAGCTCATAGTACAACACACACAGATGGTCCCACTATATACAGAGCATGAGCTTGACACCATGAATATTTGGATTAGCCGTCAATGATGAGGCATGGCCGGGGTAGCCGTATGATTTTTTTCGCTTGGGATTGTCGTAATAGATCCAATTTTCATCTCCAGTAACAATACTTCTTCAAATTAAAGAAGTAAACGAGAACTTCGCGAAAAAAAATATATTGTTTACATTTCAAGCAAATGTTATATACTGGAAATTGAAGCTGTGAAATATATTTCTCAAATGGAGTATAGGACAACATTGCCAGATGCTTATAGCATGAGTAGCGCCATTTCTTGTAAATCCCGGATTATTAATTTGCGCTTCCAATACAAGACGATGTTGGCCAAAGTCGTTAAACCAGTTTCCCTTATAACAATATACAATACTTAATATTTTTAAAATTTTTTTTTATTATGCCTGCTAACATAAGAGAGAGAGAGATTTAGCACTGACTGCTAGGGCCTTTAACTACTTACAATTTTTAGGATAACTTTGGTGTTATGTGTAAGAAATAGTAGTATGGGGGTTCTTATTTTCTATATGAACAAAGTGTTTTACTAGTATGTTTATGTATAAGTATGACTAAAATCTTAGGTCTTAGTAATTATTATAGTTTGTTATATATCTTTGCATGTTTAAGGAATTTTATTAATAATTGTGCATTTATTGCATTCATATTACAAAGTAGTGAGATCGGGTTACAGGGTTTTAATATTGTATTTCTTGAGAGGCTCAAAGGAGAACAAGTGGTTAGGATATGTTTTATATTGGTAGCTTGTGGTTCCTGGCAAATTTGGCATTGGTTAGGAATATTATTGTGTAAATAGTGCTCATGTGTTAATTAAGTTTGTCCAAGACATAGACGTGTTGATTTGATTTGGTCTTGTCTTGTCAATTAAGTATTTTTAAGTTGTGATATTGGGAAAGAGTTTTGTGTGGTAACCGAGCAGTACCAAGTCGACGTGAAATTCCACAATTCTTCTTGGCTCTGTAGAAGATTTCTTTTCAAGAAATGGTCAATGTCTTTTTTATTGAAATTATGAAAACATATGAGAGGCAAAGATTGTGCTTGCTTATCCGCTGAATCTATGGTTTCATTGCGTATCCTGGAACCCACATTAATTTTATTTTATTTTAATTTCTGATTAGGTGAGGGTAATAGTCATGGTTGTTTGTATTTGAAATTGCTTCAAGTGCAGAGAGAGAGAGAGTGTGAGCAAATTATGTGTTTCTCCCTGGATGCGCAAACCAAAGTAATCGCCTCATAGATGGCTATAATTTCGGCCGATAGCTCCGATGAACTTAATATTTATTGTTTGCATTGTCTTGCAATTAGTACAATTATTAAATTCACATTAAAACCCAACAAAACCATTTCTGCACTTCATTTTTTTCGGAACAAAAAGCAGTTTCCTTTAAGTTGTTTATTAAATTCCACTGTAAAATATTTATTTATTTTAAAGTGGCAACATAGAATGAGGTTAGAAAATTATAAAGCAATTAAATAAAGTTCAATGTGAATGGAAATAAAAAATCAACATCAAGCCAATATGGTTTTTGGGGAACAGAAATGGGTTTTGAATTTACTATTGTAGAATAAGAAAATAAAATTTCTCTTTAGCGTATACATAATATTATATATAATGTAAGGATAATTATTTTTAAAATTTGGAAGCAATTTGAATTGACAAAAGTTTGATCAAATCCCTTCAAGCAGTTCTATTTTTCAGGACTAGGTTGTTATAGGGGTTCCTGGTATTTCATCATGTGGTTAATACTGCTCATTGGCTTGGGTTAAGTTTGATTTTAATCCTAGATGGCATTTCCTATTTTTCACACACTAAGGTCTTTCTTCATTGAGACGACTACGGTCAATTTAAAATAATTGTATATATTTTTTATTTATGTATATACTATATGAAATTTTGTTTTTTACTTTCTTATTTGATTTATTATGAATAAAAATATATATTAGTTTAAAAATTTTGGTTTCATAGATAACTTAAAAATAAAATAAATAATACTTCGATATTCTCATTATCACATCATAGCATAATTCCAAAATTTAGTCGCAGTGACGTTTTGAGACTTTCGATTTAAAGCCTATTTCCTAATTGTTCTTTTTTTTTCCTAGAGCTGAGTGCAAATCTTTCATAAAATTAAGGCCACTAAGGCTTTGTCCCAAATCAAACTTGTTTTAAACATATATCATATATGATTTGATAAATGTCATATTCAACATACCATAAAATTGATATATTGACCAACCATTTGTTATGTGAGAAAAATCTATCAAGTATTGTTCGTCATATCAAAAAGATGCCCTTTGAAATTTAACCAATCCGTCAATCAGTTTGCAAACAAATTTTTATATTAATTTGGGAAATATTGACAGACAACTCAATTGCATTCACTAAAATCATACTTGTACAATGTAATACAAACTACTTACAATACTAAAGAATCGCTTTTGTACGAAAGGTATTAAAGCTTCAGAAAATAAAGAATTAACTCGATGCATTTGTACATATGTGTATGTAGATCCCTTAGTATTTTTAATTATGCTCTGATTTCATAATGTTATTTATTCATTTTGTTTTTAAGCCCACATCACATTCTGGCAATGACTACTTCATGCTGTTTATTCTTTGACACAAAGTGTATTGCATCCACTTCGCGGTCAATCGATGAGCGCCATAAAGTGAGCAACATTTTAATCGAAATGCAATTAATTGAAATGAAACGACTGCCGTGAAGCCACACTACAATATTTAATGTTTTCATTTTATTTAATTAAAAAATAAAATACAACGAAACGAAATTCAATGCAACGAAAAGTTCTCCAAAGTGATATTAAATTTTATTTACGAGAGTCGTACGATAATTACAACTACATATGATACCTGCCTGCCCTTTTTTGTATTGCCAATTATTTATTGTAGTTGCGAACTTGAATAGTTTTTATAAAGTAAAAAAAAAAAAAAAAACAAAAAAAAAAAAAATTTTAAACAGTACACTTCACCTCATTGGTATACCAATCAAATACAACCCGCTCCACTGCTTAATTTTTGTGATCCCAAAACATGAGCTTGGTAGCACAGCGCTTCACAGTTTTTGTGACAAATTTTAGGAAAACTAAGCGTAGCCCATATTGAAGCACAAGTATGGTGTCCCTTTTAATTAATAAAAATTGTTTTTTATTTTTTTATTTTATTATTATAAGTTATAATGGCAATTGAATTACACACATTGTAAAAATTTATTACAGTTCATGAGATAGAGCATCTGGACGGACGGATGGCTAAGGATACAGCAAAGGTTTTTTTTAGTACGGTCGCATTGGCACCCTTGGGGTATGGAACAAACTCAAAAGATGCATCCACTCATGGAGTGGATAATTGAGTGAGCTAGATAACAAGACTCCTGTATTTGTGTCACCTCCTTGAAAATCCATTCATTTTCAGTATATTTCTTCTACTATAACTTAATATCACTGTGTCCTTGATTTACACAAACTAATCCACGCAGTAACTTGACATTATAATGGTGGCATCCTTGTAATAATTTATATCACCAATTATCAGTGCCATCTCTGCTCTAGGCTAGGTACTTATCAATTAGCCCTTTTAGTTGGTAGTCAATAGACTTTTAAAACATTATTATTGAATTGGTTGCATAGTGCCAATCAAAAAATCATCCAAATTGACCGTGTAAATATCATTCACTCAGCAAAAATTTATAATATCATAAAAAAAAAACAATTTTAAGAATATAATTTTGAGTCACAAAGAAACTTTTTTCGTTCATTGAAATTCACAATCAGAATGCGAAATTGTTTATCACCTTAGGGAGCAAACCATATGGGGGTAACAATTTTTATAAGACTTGTATATCTATTAATTACGACTGTTTGTTGATAATTTTATTCTGTCACACATATTTTTATAAACTGAGTAGTGTTATAAGTTTCTCATGGAGTTTGTAGTGCAAGGAAGGAGGCATCGTAGACCACATAAAGTATAAATATTCTTGATCAGTGCGACGAGACGAGTTGTTATAGTCATGCCAGTTTGTCCCTCTGTATATAAGCAAACTAGTAGCTCAGATTTTATAGCTAGAGAGCTAAACTATCAGGGGAGCTACCTCTCATACAATATTTTAATATTCCATATTCATCAAACATGTAAACTTCAAGATGCTAGGCTTACTGGAACGCATAGCTCTTACACAAAAAACGTTTTCTAGGGGTTGCGTGACGAGTATTATTATATTCAGCATAGTCAAAGATACCCTACTTTCTGGTTATAATTGAGATAATAATAATGTGTGTATCGTGTTAGACTTTCGTGTTGAATGTTTGAGAATGTTATTAATTCCTTCTTTGGGGGGAGTTCACTTCTGTAGCCTTTTGAGTCAACATCTCTTTGAACAGCAGGTTTGGGCAGATACCAGTGGGTTGAGATGCATCAGGAGCTTTTTGTCATGGCGGCTACTTTTTAATTTGATCACCTCCATTACCATCGGTATTTTGAGATCTTTCTGTAGCATAGTATTTAGGGCCGCCCGTGGGCCTTCTGATTTTCCTTGTTGAAGCATAATCCTCATACGCCACATTGGTTTCCTTGTGATTTTATTAAATTAAAAAATTTCAAAAATATACAATTTAAAAAATATAAAAGGTCCAGTTTATTCGCTAATTACCCTGTATAATGATACAAACTTCAGCATTTAAATAGTTTCTGTTATCAGGCATATGCCACATATATCAAAGATGATATCAAACCCGATTTAATACAAAATTTTATAAACTTATTAATACTTAACGCAGATTGAGATTAAGTGGGAACAATGGAGAAATTTCTATTCTTTACGCTGACATTTTTCATGGTTTTACCCGTATCACATCCCTCAATTTAACCAATTTAACATGTTAGTTATCGATAATACTAGAGTATTAGATAAACTAAAAAAACTTTAAAATTAACATTTTTAATGGGTGCAGATGATGTTCCTAGTTGTGTTTTAAACCGGTGCTCAGATGTTTTGCATGGTCCAGTCTGCATACTGATTGATTTATCTCTGAATACCTTTGATTTACATAATATTTGGAAACAGTCCTTACTCATCCCAATGCACAAAAAAGGCAGTAAATCTAATATTTCAAACATATTATCACTGATCAGGTGCAGCATTTCGTCCTTCCATTGCTAAGTAGCTCACAACACGGATTCACCAAGCAGCATTCAGCCTCAATCAACTTATTAATATTTACTTCGTTGGTCAATTGTTGTTTTTCTTATTAACATCAAATGGATGTCACACATACATTGAATTTAGTAAAGCTTTTGACAGAGTCTGTCACTTTCCACTCCTTAAGAAACTGTATACCCTTGGTTTTCCCCCTAATTTATTTAGCTGGATTACATCCTATCTAATTTCCAGAACCCAAAGAGTTATTTCTAAACCGCTTTATCTAAAACTATTCGAGTTACTTTTGGTCAGCAAGCTTGGCCCGTTATTGTTCAATATTTTCCATAACAGTTAGCACATCTGCCATTAAACATTCCAACGTCTTGATGTACGCTGATAATGTAAAATTATGCTTATCTATACGTATAGTATCTCCTGCCCAAAAACTACCAAACGCTTAATTCTGAGAAGTGTAAATTTATGTTCTTTTATCGTAAATATATAATTGCTAACAGCTACCTTATCAATAATCACACACTTGAACGTGTCACTCAATTTAATGAACTAGGTGTGTTGTTGGATCCACATCTCTTATATTATTAATAAAGCTAGAGGCATATTAGGATACATTAAACATTGGTCTAAAGGGATGAACGATCCTTACGCTACTAAATTATTATTCACTTCTCTTGTTACACCAATTCCTAAATACGCATTTTCGTATGGAATCAACAGTTCAAAACGTATAGTGACAATATTGAATCTGATGAAAATCAATTATTGCTATCTTCTCTGCGTAACTTTCAATATTTTTCTTGTACAAAAAAAACTTTTCAAACATTTTAAAATTTTAATGCAACAATTCCAAATAAACAAAATACAAACGATCAACGCAAGATTTACTTATAAACCATTCATCGTCTCGGCGCAGTACTCCCAAACAGTTTTCTT
>JBANCV010002094.1:0-10427 GCA_037040105.1 Amiota albilabris
AATAGAATAGAATAGAATAGAATAGAATAGAATAGAATAGAATAGAATAGAATAGAATAGAATAGAATAGAATAGAAAAGAATAGAATAGAATAGGGTAGGATAGGACAGGACAGATAGGCTTCTTTTAACAGGCTCATTATGATGCCTGGTTTGGACTGTTCATAACTAAAGTCTTTGGCTGCCTAACGGTATGGCTCTCAGGATTCATACAACTATTGATTGGTATTGGATTAACTATTAAAATAATTAATTTTAACAACTATTCGGTGCTTCCAAAAATCATTGCATATCATAGAAGAGAAATGTTTGTACACGGTCTGTTGCTTAAATTCATAAAATGGTTCCAAGATATCATTTGAATTTTCAAAAAACATATTATAAGGGCAGAAATTGCATCATTAAAAATAAAGACATCAAATTTCCATTTACTTCGCACCTTGCATGGTAATGAAAAGCTTACTCCTGAAGATCTCAATTTCATCATTATCATTGACCAATGCATCATTGATTATACTGATGAACATTACGACGTATGTTGATGTTTCAAACTTGTTCTTTGATACCAATAGAAAGTAAACTTTTGTCGCATAGCTTTGACGTCTAATGTCTTTGCTTACGAAGGAAAATTTACCTTCTTGATCTTTTGGCAGAACGATCCCTTGTCTCTTGATCAATATATTTATTTATACGTTATCTTAATCAAATTTAATAAGCAATTTTTAAAGTCAACTCACACGTAACACTTCACTTCTTGTACAAAAGCCGTGTTCGTGTTTTTGAGTTATGCCAGTCTTGAAGTAAATGAGCGAATATTCAAGTCATCAGATCATAAATGTAATGAATTCTTGAAGCAATCCAATGGAATCATAGAAAATAAATCATACAGCATATAGAGTGAAGTTAGGTATTAGGTATATGAGGTGAATTATTTATTAAAAATCTTTAAATTAACTAGAGAAAAAGATTCCATAACCTGACACTTACCTTCGAAATATTTTTCTCCGGTTATGGAAACTATCAAAAATTCAACATTTCAACTTACGCCTACGAAATGTGTTCGCTTATGGAAACTGTCCGTAATGAGTGTTTTTACTTTTTTTTGGGAGTCCCCATTTTTATTTCAAAATTTCTTTTAAGTGATCTGCTAGAAGTGATCCTTAGTCAACAGATCATGTGATTCAGCCATTCCGGAACGAATCAGTATTGCTGTATTTATCCGATTTATTCAGATTGCCATTTCCATTTTATTCATATAAAATTTCCTCTAATGATCCAAATTTATAATAAATTCGATAAAATAAATTTCTGTTGACTCAATTGCTGGACCTATTGCAACTAATATCCTCTGAGATTCGTTAAGAATTTCACTATTTTCTTAAATTCATTATAAATTTGTTTAGAATTCGAGTTTGAATAAGTTTTAGCTTAGGTCATGTCTCGAATTGGTTCACTATATAATGAAATAATTATGTACTTATAATTTATCTACGATATATAAATCTATAAATATTTGATCTTGTTTGTTGAAATGATTGTGTTTGAATGTTTTTAAGTTGAGTTGCATTGAGTCAAACCAAATACCGAACAAATCTTAAATATTTTCAGGATTCTATTTATGTATACTAAAAAATAGAAATTTTTTGATTATACGATGATAAATTTCTAGGGAATTCTCTAATCTAATCTTTATATTGATATTATGTCTATCATAAGGTAGAATTTAAGTTAATAAAAAAAAAAAACAAATAAAAGTTTATCAATATTTTTTGTTTTGTTTGTTAATAAAATATTTTAATCAAAATCATAATCTCAATAACACAACAAAAATCGAGAAATCAATCATTTCATATTCTATATAAAATAACTACTCAAAAAAGCAAAACGAACAACAATTTTCTCTATACAAAATAAATATGCTAAATATATAGTTTTTTTGTTTAAATTATTATTATTTTTTGTGTTTTATTTAATTCGTTACTTTATTTATTTATTTGTTTTAAATATTATTTATTATTTTATATGATTTCGATTTGGATTTTTTCTGTGTGTAAAAAAAAAAAAAACAAAAACATAATTAATACTTTCTCTCTCTGTTTCTTTATATATATATATTTATATAACAAAAAAAAAAACGCTCTGTGTGTGTCTTTGTATATTTGTTGTATAACAAAAAAAAAAAAAAAAAAAAAAAAATTATGTAAAAAGGATTCCAGATATTCCCTCCTCCAACAACTCCTCCAGAGCCAGCCCCTCCAGATCATCAGCTCATTACATGCTCATATAAGAGTCAATTCGTTTCGGCTTCAGAATCAAGTTTGGAAGAGATAACATGTAAACTAACTAAAGCTCATTGTTTGATCTATTGTTTTTATTATTATATTTTATCATGATTTTATTATCATTTTCTTCTCACTTCTCAAATTTTTTGTATATACTTTTCGTTCCGTTCCGTTTCCGTAAGCACTACTAAGTACTAGATCCATCCATACATACTCTCATATAGTTTTTATATATATTTTTCTTGTTTTTTGATTCTTATTGATTGTACCCATGCACGTCTAAAGGTTTATCCTCACATTTTCTCAAAGAACCAACACATGAACCGAACCGAACACAAACCAATCACTCCACTCTACCGCACAACACCCAAAAACCCATTACCCCCATATATCCATAATCCATCCAAAACCAAAGTCGCTTCATTTATTTTCTTGAATTTTTGTATTCTAATTTCTCTTGTCTATGATTTCTTTGTTGAGAGAGAAAACAATATGATATCAAGAATGATAGTTTTACATATAAGTACATTAATAAACTTCGTTTAAGATGAAGCTTCAATTCTCTTCTTTATACAAATACTACAAGATATCAATCCAATCAAATTAATTTAGAGGTTAGGATATGATAGGATAGACGGGCCTGTTTCGGCCAATGATGTTGAATGGTTGCGTTTGCACTAAGCTTTGGTGTTCGAGTTTATCGGTCGGCGTAGGAGATCTTGTTGATAGTCTGGTATTGCCTTCATGGTCCTGAACGCAACAATTTTACAATCTAATCCAGTAAGCGAAATTAATATAGAATGATCAAATTGAATTTAGGAAATGTTTATATTACTATAGTCAAGTAAGTCACTGTTGTGATATCTTTACCATATCTTCTACAATATGTTTCGTGGGAAATTTAGAACTATGTATGTTTTTTAAATTTTGAAAAAGATTTTTCTAATGATTCTCCACGTACATAATCTAATAAGTTTTGGTTGAAATTTAGAGTTGTTCCATATCATAATCATAATTCAAATCAATTCAATTGCTGTATTGATAAAGATCTCTAATCTACTTCTATTCTCAATCTCGTTAGTCTAAATGTCTCGTAATAGGCGAGCAACGGGAAGCAAATCGGAGAATTAAGAATAGAAATAAGCGACCGCAAGTCATGTGGATTTGAATAATTGAAAGAATTGCGTTTTCCAAAATGAATAGTCGCAATCTAATAAGTTTTAATTGGAATTAAGACATTTTCTTTAAACTGATGAAAGATATATTCACACAATCAATGAAATTCCAGACAAAAAAAAAATTCCTTACTCAACTAATTGGGAACTTTTAAAATCAGAAGCACGTTAAGTTTTCCTAAAAAAGACTGAGGATTCCAGGAATTTAAATTCTGCTCTAAGTTTGAAAAGTTTTTATGCTAATCTATTGTGGTCAAGTAGTGCCTGCCTAGCAGTATATAATATGGGTATATAGAATGAAATTTGTATAAACAGAGAACATATAAAAAATTCATTCTTTGAATAAGTTTGGTTTTCTCTCTCTCTCTCTCTTATTTGTGTACTGTAAATTTATTTAGCATTTTGTGTTTCAAATTTCTTCTTAGAAGAAAAGAATATAAAAATCCTTTTCACAATAAATTTTTCATACAAAAAATATCTTTTTTTCCTTTATTTATTTAAAAAAAAAAAAATATATATATATATATATAAATATCTGCATATATATATATATATGTAAAATGTTTCATCATGCATACCACATAAGCAGCGGATGTCAGCGGTTCAAAGGACTCATTGGCCACACATGATGCAGGTTATGATCGAAATACAATCAATATTCTTTTTCTATATTGTCTATTATTGCTGTCTCTCTCTCTATAACTATCTCTATATTGCTCCCACACACACACACACACACCCACCCACGCACACATGTATATACCAGTCTTTGAAAAAAACAAACAATTTCAGATTTCTACTATATATGTAATTGATCTTATGTATATATGAAGAAGAAGAAAATGTGTCATGAAAGCTTTTATTTGTAGACAAATAAAAAACATTTTACTGCACGCTGTAGTCATATAGCCTAGCCATGTATATATGTGTGGTGAACCTACACCTATAAGTTAGTCTAAACTTTGACTTCCTAAGTCCCAAAAAATTTAACAATATGCTAGTATGAATACTCACTATCATCATTATTATCACTATCACTGCATACTTACCAACGGTAAGTTACCACCTCTACCACTCACCACCTCACACATGTGTATAACAAAAATCACTTTAAGCGGTTCATAGTCGACGTACATTTTTATTTTTATTATTACCCCTTATTTGAGCATATCCAATTAATAAATTGATTGTTTTTTATATGAGAATGAATGCTTGAGACAGGTGAGCGAATTAATTGTGGAAATTCAAACAAAACTTAAATATTTATTGTACAACATCAGAAATATTTCTACCCAGGCATTGAAGGTATTCGATCGTAATTGTGTAAATAGAAGAGTGGAAGTCAATTTTTGACTTCATATACCGTCTCTGTTGGACGGGATATTAAAACTAAAGATCACCGACCATCGTAAAGAGGATTATAATGTGCACTCCCACAAAATTTCTCTATCATTTAGTTCATTCTTATATGCTAAGGTCGCCTACTTGCGATTCTTTCATTTCGTTTCTTTTCTGTTCTTTCTGTTATTTCCGCTCACGCCATGCAGCAAAACTTGGTGTTATTCAATATTTTGACCACGAATCATAAATACCCATAGTGTCTTAAAGATTTATTTTGCCAATAATATTGAGTGATCTATACCAGCTTTTCACACATAATAAATTGCAGAACCATCTCAATCTGTGATATTCGAAAATAATCAATCACTTGATTGCATAAAGCCAACTATATATATTGTATATAGTATGCATCATACATATAATCTATTAACGCAATAAATTATCAGGAACGCCTATGGGCCGCTTTAAAAAAAAATTACAAGTTCTCAAATGGAATTCTAAATACTTCACTTATGAACTCTTCTCTCAATTTGACACACTTATTAATAACTCAGTCCTTTATTCTATTGCAATGAACAAAAGACCCATAAAACCAATCCATCCATCCAAGATAAAATATAAACACAATGAATTTTCATTTTTGTCAAATGATTTGAAAGATTGGAATTTTCATTCTTACTTTAACATAAATTATTTATATTCACTTTTTGTTCTCCCCCATCACACACCCCTTTGTTTATTTACTGACTCTTCTGATATTCTTGCAACCACCTATAGATAACCTAATCTATTAAAACATCAACCTGTTTACTTCCAAGCTCCTTTAGCTTCTCTTCAGCCTCAGCACTCAGTACAAACCTATATCCAAAAATTAATGCACTTTTTCGATTTACAGCGAATTTTTCTAGTACGCATCTTCTAGGCCATGGAACGAGTATAGCCATATTTTCTCTAAAGCTTCCTCTATTCTTACTACTATTTTACTCAACTTTACTATCTTCAATCCAATCTTTAATGCAATTTATGAGTGCATCCTTGCAACTTCCATAAATGCTTCATTGATTTACTGCTAACAATTCTGTTTTGATATCCATTCCTACTACTAGTATAACCACCCACCCAAGTACCTGCTGCCTATATAATTCTGATCTGATTTTGCTTTGAAGTTTTCAGTCTTTTGATATAATTGGCTTGCGACTGCTTTCTTTTGTTCTTAATTGCTGTTCATGGCTATAAATTATCCTTATAATTTTATATATACATATCTTGTTTTCAAATTGTTGCTGCTTCTCTTCATGAAGTTGGAAGATCTTAGCAATGTTTTATTTTCCATATATGTAATGTTTTCAAATCCTAATTACTACTAATTACATACTATATGTAAGTAACTTGATACATTTTTATGTTTTTTTTATGCAAAATGCTCCTTAATGATTCCGATTCCGAATGTGAAATCTAATCTGTCCCATATAATTTAGCGTGTGACGTAGTTTCTAGAATTACTAGTGAGATGTTGTAGATGATACGTAAAACCGTAATCTGTAAAAAACCAAAAGTTAAAATTTAATTTTGCTTTTCTCCTCCAACTTTTCCCTTCTCTCTCTATAGAATGGCTTGAGGATAAAAGTGTTGATGGCCGTCGTAATCTAAATAAAAATTCAATTTGGAATAATTTTAGTGGTTCAACACATGCCTATACCACAGGTCGTAGGCATATTGATTCAAATTTAAATAAAATTCGTCCAAAAGGTCCAAGTCAGACCCTAAAGGTGAGTTGCCTATTCTTTTCTTTTCATTTCTTTTGTTTTGTTTTATTGAATTCGCTCCTTAATAATTCTCTTTTGGATTGATCGATGAATTGATTCATTTATTAATTAGCAACCCGGCAAATTGAATATGAAAAACTTCCAATTGGTCAGTGATGCTGTGGCCAAAATGAATTTTGGTAGTAGCACTGGTGACTCATATCTCACAAGTTGTGATGGTGGCAGTGGTGCCGACGGTGGTGGCATAAGTAAAAATGGTAAATCACGTTATGGTCAAATGGATCATGCTGCTGTTGATGGTGATGAAGATGATTCAGAAGAATTAGCTGAATATGAACAGATTTATGAAAATGAAGGTATGAATATCAATATTTTGGGTCTTTTTTCCTATTGATCTTTTAATTTAAGAGAGCGAGAGAGAGAGAGAGATAGATCATTCATTAATCGAACATCGATCTTGGGATTCACTTCCTTGCTCTTCTAACTTTTGAATAGTATGCATCATCTACTTTCCCGGATTGTTTGAAATCCGAGAGTAGATAGATGCCTTTCTTCGATTTTTTCTTTGAATGTCAAACAATTTCTATATATGTACTTATTTCTAGAATTTGATATGGTATACTTCCTTAAAAACAAGGGATCTTGTGAAAAGTTATGTAAAGACTCCCAAAACTCCAAGCTGGCGATTTTGATCACAACTCACCTCTCAGTCAAATGGGCCAATTATGGTTGATAAAAGGCCAATTATCGATCGAATTAAACTCGAAGCGATTGCTGAAATTTAAAATATGCATTATATGTATTAATATTGACCTGGAATAGAAAAGTTAAGTGAGTGAGTGAATGAGTGCCACATGAATCCAATCAGAAGATAATGGTTGATCCCATTGTGATCCGTCGTGATCCTTTTATATATTGCTCTTGGCCATTTTCAGTAATCAAGAAACTGCAACCATTTATACACATTGTTAAAATATACTAATGAGCAAATATCATCTAAATTTCTCCTCCTGTTAAGAACTAAATAAGAATTTAAAATAAGTATACATTGTACAATATGGGCGGGCTATTGATTGTTAATTATTATTAATATAAAATATAATGTAGTTCCTCCGATTTCTTATGTATTTTCTTTATATGTAATTCTTTTCTCTAGACTGTACTGAATCTGATAGCTGTGCTAGCTCAACCGAACGTAAGGCTCGTCAACAAAATGCCTATTATAAGGCCAACAAGAAGCCATTGACAAATAAGAAGACCAAAAAGAAGAAGGTTGCCATACCAGTGCAAACCCCACGTGTCCCATTATTTGGTGCCTATGTTAGTCCGCCAGAAATACCATTACATTATCAACGTATGATGGGCAATGATAAAAGTAAATTTCAATGTTTAATAATATGGGTTAGGATTGAAACTTATGTAATTATACTATACTATATTATTTCAGAGAAACCTGGTGAATCAAGCATCATTGGTGGTGTTGGCAATTCCGATTTACATAAAAATGATAAATCACCCGAATATTCTTTAGTGCCCGAAACTAGTGCTGCCACTTTATTTGGCGGTAGTGGCATCGTTGAGAATATGGCAGGTGGTGGAGAATATAATATGAATGCGAAATGCTTAAAGGAATTTGAGAAAACGGAGAAGCGACGCATTAAAGAGGAAACCGCACGTTTGCGTAAATTACAAGAAAAGGAAAAGGAACAGGAAAAGAAACTGAAACGTAAACTTAAACAGAATTCGGCGAAGGGTCTTGCCGATGTTACTGAAACACAATTTGGCAAATTAATGATCTCCTCTGATAAGGATGATAATATACCAATATTCCTAGTTAAATGTGTCGAATTCATTGAAAAAGAAGGTCTCGACTCTGAAGGTATTTATCGTGTGCCAGGCAGTCGTGCCCATGTTGATATGCTATTCCAACGCTTTGAAGAAGGTAACACTACCAATTTTTGTTTCAACTATTTACTATATTTTACTTTCTTCTGATTCATTTAGATTCCAATACTGTCATCGATATACTTGATATACCAGTGAATGCTGTTGCTACTGCATTAAAGGATTTCTTCTCCAAACGTTTACCGCCATTATTTAGTAAGGACATAATAAAAGAACTCGAGGAAATTGCCGGTAAGTAGTCCAATAATTATGGTATTAATTATTTTTAAAATAATAAAATTTGATTATAATTTATAATAAAAATTTATAGGATCACGTGGCATTGGAGCATCAAAAATGAATGTCGAAGTTAAAACCGATCGTAGCTGCCGTTTAATAGCTTTAAAGACACTACTACAGAAACTACCACCAATTAATTTTGCCATACTCAAATATATATTCCAACATTTTGTACAGTGAGTATAAACCATATAACTATCCCATCAATCAATTAAGTATAATTAATAATAAAAACTAACTAACAAAACTGATTCTTAAATTTTTGTTTAGCAGTTGGGGTCGGGGACCTTGAGTGTGTTGATGATTTTAGAATTGTTTTATTTCCACTAACTTTAAAATATTTTATTTGGGATTGGGAGGGGCCCCGAAATACTGTGTTGCTTACGTTGGTCTCCACAAGTCAAATGGGTATCTATTGGAAACGATTCCATTCAATTAAAAGTTTATGTATCGGCGGTTAATATACCAAATTTTTTTTTGTCCTTTTGATTTGGAAACTAATCAGTTTTTCCTAATACAAAATATTTAATAATCCTCTTAGGGGAATAACCATTTACCAATTAAAGAAGAAAAATATTTTATATTTACATATATAGGTATATTGTATAATAACCTCAGACTTTACAATATGTTGCTCTTAAATATAGTATTCCGTAATTCCGTGAATATATATCAGTCATATTTATTTCTGTCATTTCTATAAAGCTTTGGCAGTGGTAACCTAGGCACCAAGCTCGTCTGACTTTTACAATAGCATAACAAATGCTCAGTTGAGATTTCTCTCCTTTATATTTCATAGCCGCCTACAGCAGTCAGACACTTTACCATTTTAGATCCATATACATATGTAGATATAGATGATGATGATGTTTCAATGATGGATGCTGCAAAAGCTGAGACTATGCGACGGATTAGGAAATTTTAAGATCTTTTACAATGAAATTTTTGTAGACATGTGGTAGGACTGGAACCTGTGACCATAATATTGGTGTGATTTTCCTTGGAACAGTCAATATTTGAGTTCAAGGGGGGAGTACACGTTAATGAAATTTTTGTTGTTGATAGAAGTATAAATGATTTGTAGTTTAGATTAGATTATGTTATATAGGTAGGTGGTTCCAGGATCAGCTTATTTAGTTAAGGAATAAAAAATCATTGCTAACATATCTACATAATTATATTACATAGATAGTAAGTACCTAGTAAGTTTACTTAAGTGTGACATTTATATGGTGCTTTTAGATCATCTATATAAGGATGGCAAGTATCTTAGCAATTTTTCTGTAATCATTCAATCATACATACTAAGTAATTATAATAATTTTATTTTATTTTTCTTCACTTTCCAATTTCAGCGTCTCTGATAATTCCAAGTTGAATAGCATGGATAGCAAGAATCTCGCCATATGTTGGTGGCCAACATTGATTCCTATTGATTTTACCGATATGGGACACTTTGAGCAATTGCGTCCCTATCTTGAGGATATCGTTCAGACAATGATCGATCAGTTTCCATATTTGTTTTGTGGCAAAGACGCTTTTGTTATGGTTTAGGTGTAGGCAACAATTTTAGTTATGTAAGGGAAATAATTAATTTTTTTTTTTATTTTACCAAATTTTACATATACATACATATAGATATCGACATATATACATATATATATATATATATATATATAT
>JBANCV010002101.1:0-10392 GCA_037040105.1 Amiota albilabris
AATGCGTGTCCACATGGAATATACTGGATATTATCCGAGGTCATAATATCCAAACAGAAAACGCAATCATACCCTTCAAAATTAAACTTCTTGACCGTTAATTTGCAAATTGGACAACTGTCCATGGACTTATGCCATTTATCAAAGCACATTTTGTGAATGCCGTGTTGACACCCAAAGTAATGCATTCCGTCCTTCTGCTCCATGGTATTTAGGCAAATTTTGCACCGTGACCCTACAGCAGTCTTTCTACTGTTTCTTTCTTGACGATATTTTCGCCTCTTTTCTTTCGGCATTGTCAATTAATATTATTAATAATTATTTAGACGTTAGAGACGACTTTCACAATGAAACTGACTAATCCAGTGACAATTCAAAATTAATATCAGAAAATGCCTACTTAGATTTAAAATAGTTTCAGCCGATGGCTTTCAATGTAGGTTATACTTTAAAATATACGAAAGCGATCAAAAGATGTTCAACATTATTGCCCAATAGTTGGATTCATGCAATGTTGAAATTTATATACAGATGGATTGATTTGTGTACTCTGTTGGTTGTTTTTGTGTCCCTTAGTTGCTGATTGATTGATTTAATTCAAGGAGTGTTGGTGATAATTAACCAACAATATTGAGTCTCTCCGGAACTTAGATGTGACCACCAAAGGAATGTAATCTCTCTGTGTTCACAACTCTATGAAATGTGTATGTATTAGACTTGTGTATGGGTGAATTGAAAACAGGTTTTGGATGATTTTTTTTTTTTTAAGTTTAATATGTTGTATGCTTTCCTTTCGATTTTAGAGCTTCATTAAGCCTCCTTGGCATCGATTGGAAAAGTGTTTTTGTCACATCAGGAGAAATTATGTTCCATTCTTCCTTCATAACTTTCTTTAGGTCTTTCTTGTTTAAAATCGTCCACCGCCTAATCTTCCTGTCTAGATTTTCCCAAAAATGGTCAATGGGATTGCGGTCTGGAGATTGGGACAGATGGTCAATTGTCTTAGGAGTTCTTCACAATTTTCGCTGTATGTTTCGGATCGTTATCCTGTTGGAAGATCCAATTGACTGCCAATTTGTCGATAGTGGGGGCGACATTATCTTTTAAAATAGTCAAGTAATCTATCTTGTTCATTGTAGATTCAATGAAAACAAGATTACCGACTCCAGATGCCACCACACTGAGCCCCCACCGTGCTTAACTGTGTTGGTTACACAATTTTATTTCAGGGACTCATTGGTTTAGGCCATATTTTTGAAGTCATTTTCACACCAGAAATTTTAAATTTGCTCTCATCAGTGTAAAGAATGTTTTGCCAAAAAGTTGGAGCCTCTTTTATATATTTTTTGGCAAAATACATTCGCTTACCATGATTCACCTTCGATATGAATGGATTTTTGCAAGGTACTCATCCATGTAGGTCATTTTTATGAAGGGCTCCCCTGACCGTACTTACGCTAACTGATTTGTATGGATAATGTTTTCAGACAACTTGACTGCACTTGAGGCTGTATTTGCCTTTACTCCTCTTATTTTACCTATAATTTGAAAATCAATAAGCCGCGTTGGACGTCCAGTTCGCAGCAAATCTTCAACCCGTCTATGTGCAGCACTCATGAACAAGATGTGCCGGATCCTCCACGACATCTCCACATAGATTACAGAACGGATCTGCAGCGTGAACAAACCTGTGCAGGTACTGCCAGTAGCATCCATGACCAGTTAAGAATTGGGTGAATTCATTTGTTATTTGTGTTTGTGTGTGCGTGTTTGTGTGTGCGTGTGTGTGTGTGTGTGTGAGTGGGGATGAATGTATGCGAATCAACTCGCTGGATTGCCATAAGCAGCCTTTCCTAATCACCCTTTCCATTACAATTTTAGTATGTTGCCACTTAACTCTGTACGACACACTTAATTTAGTGCTTGTTTACATAAACATACACACGGAGACACAAGCATACATATATTTACAATATTAATACACATAGATACATATTCATACACTTCTCATGTAGTTTTTTACACGCGTATTCAACACTCCTTGGCCCTGGCTACCAGTGCTGCTACTCCAACAATAACTACACGAACCACCACATCGACTGCTTCTCCAAATATTCCTGTAGACCACCAGTGTATATATTTTATGTGTCAAATGAGCAATTTACATGAGACTTTGGCAAAGAATTTTAGTTAGCGTTTGGTCTTTGGATTTAGTTTGTTGTCCTCCTTCTTCATCATGTTCTGCTGGATGATGGCTTCTGTTGCTTCTTGTTCTTTGCCAGATGCAATTTTTAGCTTGTTTCAGATACAAATGTACATATTGTATGTAACATATCTATGTGTGTGTATGCCATGCGTAATTTGTTCGGCGACATGTGTTTCATTGTTTAGTTACAGTTGCTCCGAGTCTGAGATAAAATTTTATGGCACAATATATGAATAAAACATGCAAGCAAGGCTCCAAACTTCGCACGGCTTCACACACCATGACATGGTATGACATGATGATGATGGTGTGTGGTAAGATATAGTATATATGTAGTATATGAAAGGGAAATGGTAATGGTATAAGGCTGGCAATATAGCAGGGCTATCATTAATTCAGTGGCGTCATTACCCTTGGATCTGTTCACATTCTGAGAAATGTTTGCAAGCATTTGCTTGATGACGGTGTGTGGTATGAAATTTAGTAATAGTTTTCAGTTGCATTGTATTATTTGGATCTCTGGATTTTTTATGCACTTACCAGTCATTAAGAAAATTATGCTATTAAATCCCTTCTAACTATGCCAGTGTCGGCTAATGAAAGCGTAAAGTAGAGTTCGCCTGTGTGTTTGCTGCTATAAAAATGTGTAATTGCAGCTCATTTCATGTACACGTCGCAGTCACAGTTGAAGTCACTGGTTGCTCTTGTAGTATTATTTTGACGCATAATTTACCCAACACTCTCTATTTATATTTATCTCCGCACACATACGCACACTTTCAGGTACTCATTTATTCATTCATTCAACCAGTCACCCAGTCACTGAGTCACTGAGTCACTCAGTCACCCATTCATTCAGTGACAGTACAGGAGTTACAGGATGCTCGTGCGTGATACGCGTATGAGAAAAAATGTCTTTGATATTCGTTTCGTTTGCATGAAGATTAATTGCGACATATGTTTGTGTGAGTGTGTGAGTGTGTGGGGATATATATATGTGTGTGTATGTGTGTGTGTTACTAACAAGAACTGTAATGACTTTAGACAGAGAGACCTCAGGCATTTGCATGCTAAAGATACAAGGGGTGTTGGTATTTGAAGAAGCCAAGAGAAAGTCAAATTCTTTCAGCTGTAAATAAAAATGAATGGGGTCTAAAGAGAAGAATGTAACTGCATTCCAGATTTTTGGTCATAATCCAAAACTAATAAAGCAACAAAGCAAATTCATACGAACTTCTATGTATATATGAAAGAAAAAAGCTGCAGATGAATGAAGCCGATGATGATGTGGTTGTTGAGCCAAAGGATAACACAGAACAAACACGGTAAAATATGATCTATGACTCTCTTCTTTGCTATTTCTCATTACTATTTGCTTTTTTGCCCACAGATATCTCAGCAGTTACGCCTATAACACCAACACTAGCCGCAACAACAAAGAGAGAAAAACTTGGTTGGGCTCAAATGAAGTCGTTCTTGACTAACACGACGAAAAGTTGTGGCTATATTGTTAGTGTTGCTTGTTTGTCATTTTTTGCAATGTATTTTTTTTTTTTTTTTTTTTTTTTAATGGGTTGCAAATTGCACTTGGAACAAAATCCTTGCAAGGACAACATTCAGGAGCAATAACAACGAAACCTGCAAATGTGAAATGCGCAAGATTCGAACCAAATGTATAAAAAAAAAAATAGGAAATAAAAAAGAAAAATGTTTCAAGGAAAAAACTTGATAGAAAAATGAAAAATTGTCAGGAAAAAAGAAAACAAAAAAACAAGAATATAGAAGGAAACAAATAAAAGGAGAAGATCAAAGGAGTAAGAAGGATAAAAGTTAAAGCAAACAAGAAAAAAGCATAACAAGCGAGAATTCTTGCGTGAACGGGTAAATGTTGACGTAACGTTGAAGATGAGGACAACTTGGTCATATATCCAGGTACACATGTGCACTCGTATATATGTTTGTATATATGTATATGTGTATACTATGTGTACAATATGGCAAATTGGAAAATATGTTGTTAGAATTTCGATTTGAGATTTTTCCGTCAACGTACGCGTGTCTTTAGTCGTCCTTTCATTTAGTATACCCTACACAATAGAGCGAACAGATATTATGATTTTGTCTTGATTTTTATAATACGTAGATCACTTATATAATAGTTTATTCAAGTACTATTGTATTGTATGCAAATGATCAGCATGATGAGGAGATTTGATTTTATCTATTATTAATATTGAAAGTCTCATAACGTTTACGAAATATCTTCTATCGATATAAGAACATAAATTAAAATCGTAGACTTCGAAATTTTTATCTGTTTGTTTGTTTGGGTACGCATTACATAAAAGCCACTTATTCGATTCAAAATCTACTGGAATTACTGAAAGATAAGAAGCTTTATTGTGAACAAAATCTAGTGTTTATATTATAAAAATCGACTAAACCAAAAACTATTAAACACACATCGGGCTTTGCATAGAGGAAGCGAGCGATTGCACAATAATTTATTGATAACTTTCGTTAGTTCTTTTCTTTCTATGGAGAGACAGTGTGATTCGTTGTTCATGCTTTGGTGCAATTCGAATTTTGTGTTGTTTTTGTATATTTTCCTCTCATTGTAGTGATCCCGCCGAGTGCCCGTTACAGTCGGGCAAGGCCGGGTAAAAAAAATATTTTATAACAAATACTTTCATATGATAATCAGTTAGTCTGAATGAAAGGACCCAAAACTTAAATTTAATTCAAATAATGCTTCTCTTCAAGACTTATTTCAGATACATAGATTCTTGATATTCTACTAGCATCAATAATTTGTAGACATCAACCTGAAATAAGATATAATATATGCCAAAATCACAGTTCTCTGACTGACTGAACACATTTTGTTGCAGCTTTTGGGTAAGTTAAAATCAAAGTTCTTCAATAACTAGATGATGTTATACCCACCCATATAACTGAACATATAAGTTTTTTAGGTGTTAAAAGTATAAAATTCACTTTTAAGCGGACCGATGCCAGTCAACAACAAAAAAAAAATATATATATATATAAAATGCACTTTTATCCAATTATTTGATTTGAATAATCATGTGTTCTTACGAATACCTATTTAATATTGAGTATGGCGTTGTTAATCCTAAAGTTTCCGTGAACTGAAATTATTGTTCTGACTATGTTTCCTTTCATACTCTTCACGTAATCAATAGTATTATAAGTTCGTCATGAAGTTTGTAATCCAAAGTAGGAGACATCGTAAACATTATAAAGTACATATATACTTGATCAGCGTGACGAGACGAGTTGAGCTAGTCATGTCTGTCTTTCCATCTGTCTGTATGTATGCTAACTATTCCCTCCGGTTTTGAGCTGGAGCGCAGAAATTTTGCACGAAGCTTTTTTTCGTTTTACATACGTAGCACATTTGTCGGAATCAGTATATTTGGACCACTAGGAGGGATACCTCTCATACAAACCGCCTACTCAAATTCATGTTGTTATTGGAAAAACTTTTTTGTTTTTTTTTGTGCTATCATCGTGAAATTTGGATAGGACACAATAGGTCTTTGATCCATATTCATTAACCATGTTTCAATTTCAAGATAATAGGATTACTGAATCGCAAAGTTTCCGAACAAAAAGCGTTTTCTAGGGGCGCATGAAGAGTATTACAACTTCGACAAAGTCCAAGATATCCTTCTTTTTTGTATCTTCAATTTCTTGTTCATTTTTTTTTGTGCAGTTTTAACGTTCAAACTGCATATTTTCAATTTATTCCATTTGCTACGTTGCCTAAACAGGGTCTTAGAGTGTTCGACTGAGTCCGGGCCAATACCAAAGGAAATGGTTATAACGATGGCAATGGCAATGGTATAGTATTTCATTGGTTCCTGGTTACAGGTACAAAAGCAAAACTACAAAGAAACAATAAAAAAAAAAACGCAAAGTAAAATAATAAAATCAGGATGCCAGCAAGGAAGCGAGTGGCCTGGCTCGGCTTGGCTTGGCAAAATTTACGCAAAAGTTTGCCGGATGCAGCAAAGGAAATCAAATTTAGAAAATAGAAAATCGACTGCATATAGTAAAATGCATCGAAATGATGAAAATGTGCTAGTGATGACGGAAGAAGTTGGATGAGGTGGCAAGCAGGCAGACAGTCAGCCAACATACTCAGCAACACAGAGACCTGGCATCCTTCATCCTTTTAGACTTATTTCATGAGCTACTTACTACTTTGATACGTTTGTGTTGCTGTTCAGGCAGGTACAACACGCAAAGCCTCAATTGTGCCACGCGAAATAACATTGCAAAATTGCTATTACCCCAAAGGATCAAATCAGCAGGAGCTGGTTATCCTGGCAAAGTAATTGCGTACAATATGAAGAAAGGAAATTGATAGAATAAGAATAAATAACGAAGAAGTGCAAAAGCGTATCAAGAATAAAATAATGTGACTAAGAGAGAATCAAATGGAAATCAGCTTAAGTTCAACCTTATAATTTATCGATATTTGTATGAAACTCTACCTTAGTTTTATCATTGTTGAAGTTGATGTACAATACCATACAAACTGATGATGATGTTGCAACAGGGGGGGGAGAGATAACAACAATAAATAAATAAACAAAAATAATAATAAACCGCAATGTGAGCTAATCAAATAAATGAGAATGACTCGGCGTTGATGGAAATAGTCATAAAATTTGCGCGATATTTTGTTGAGCGGAGATGAGAATGACAATGGCAATCATGAGACTTATAATAATGAGCTTAATGATCATCATGTCGGCTGATGATGAAAATAAAGTTGATGATAGCGAAAATAGTAATGTGGTAATTATGATGGTGATGATGATGGTGACGATGGCATCATTGCAAATTGACTTATTCACAATGAAATTTGTGAGCCACACAAACGCAGCAATAACGACAGCAGCAGTAGCAGCAGTAAGGACAACAATTGGGTATTAACTTTAATTTCCGACACATAGATACTCAACTCAACTCATGGATACAAACAATTACAAGTACAGCATCCAAAAATAGAGTCATAAAATCGCAACTACAGCACAAAAACATTGCCGTCCTACTTTATGCTATTGATAATGAGAATGATGCTTATGATGATGATGATACTGATGGTAGTGATGATGATGGTGATGGTGATGACAACAATTGTCCAACAGACAAAAAGTTTGTCAAATTGACAGAGTGACATAATGCCAAAATGACTGACACAGCAAGGACAACAAGAAGAAAAAAATTTACCGAGTGAGTGAATAAATGAATGAAAAAATCGGACACATTGAAACGGAAACGGAAACGGCTTGTGCCAGCGGAAACGTCACTTTGTGGTCTCACTTCATGGATGGTGGTGGCTACGTTAATTTACAGACAATTTATATTGTGTTGTTGTTTTTGTTTTTGTTCAGCCTCAACTTTTCGGGAAGGTGTCTTCCTCTTAGTTGTTGCTACTACTCTCAATGGAAACAGGCAATGTTAATTTAATAGACTTATAATAATATAGAATATAAACTTCAATATTTTTCACACATACTCCTCTTACATATAAAAATCATGGATCATTAAATATAATACTTTTGTAGTTGTTTCCAAACTTAATGGATGGATGTTATAATGATGAAATTGCAATGTTTTGTTTTTGAATACAGAACAATTTATTATGAGAACACTGACATTTGGTATGCGCATCTTATCATCATGGCACTCCTGAACAGTGTCACCGAGTTGCTCAATGCATTTTGGACACATTTGAGAAAAAGCTTTATTGCTAAGCAGAAATAATAACAATATTCTTTATTTCATTTAAATGACAGTGGTGTTACACCAATAATAAACATTTAAGCAAATAAAGAACACATATAGCTTTCACTCTATGAACGTCAGTCGAGGATTACCTATTAGAAGATTAAAAACCAGACAGAAGATTATCTTCGGTCATCCCCTAAAAATAGTTTTTGCCTAGGCTACTGTGATTGAGCACACAGAAATATTACAATATTGATTTGACTTTTGATGAAGGTAGAGTCAGTATACATAATGCGTTTCGTCATTGTATGAGAACTATGCAATCCAGTAATCCTAGGAAAAAAATATTGCATTCTCTAACATTGACAACTTCCAGAGATTCCAATCAGTGCACTCTGTAGACAAGTGTACGCACCATGTTCCGAGTCACATGTTGAGAATGCTTCTTCAGACAGCGGATTCTCCTTAACAACATTTCAGAAGAAGAAACCGAGTAACCTCTGGAACATATTGTACGAAGGCACTAATTTCCAAGCGGTGTGCACATTGTAGAGTTAACGGATGACATTGCACTGGCGAACGTCGGAAAGTAATTAACTCAGCCATCGCAACCATTTCAAAATGGCTTTGCCACGTTGCTCTTCGCCTGGAGGAGCACAACACGGAAAATTGTTGCGAGAGATACGGCAACAGTCTGCAACACCACTTTCGTCGAAAAGTTCTTTGGTGCATTAGGGTTTACCCCACACATCATAGGCTCAATTTCAAATGGTACATAGCACATGCCAGCGACAGCGCTACAATGTCATGCAAGGCTCTGTCCAGAATACACCTAAAGCTTAGTCTATCTAAACGCTGCGAGTTACACTTGCCGAAAGTTTAAGAAGGTAAAAGAGACCAATCCCCGCAATTAATGTGGCTTTTTCGCGCCATTTTTCTCCTGTATAATTTTCTTACTTATTGGATTATTTTCATATATTTTGTGTATCTCGTACATTGTTAACTTTTTGTTGTTTTTTCAAAGATTAATTTGTTAAGTTCATAAAAGTGTATTTAACTGAATTGAAAGTCTGATAAAAACCAGAAAAGAACGGTATCATCGAATATACCGAAGGTGTAAGAATCTTCACGAAGCCCTAAAAAAAGGTTCCTGTATCGGAGCTCCAGGATCCAGCAAAGCTAGGATCTTTAAATTTACATGGTTAATGAAAATGAATCTGAAACTTATTGTATCCAAATTTCAAAGTGAAGTGACTAAAAAACCAAAAATTTTTCTAATAAGAACATGAATTTAAGCAGGGGGCTTGTATGGGAGGTACCACTCCTGATAGTTTGAGAGTCTTGAAATTTTAGTGGCTAATCTACAATATATGGATCGAACATTTTCAGTTTTCAAATTTCATTTTGATAGCACAAAAAACTTCCATGGTTGGTGGTTTTTCCAAAAAGAACATTAATATGACCTTGGCGTACCCCCAAGTGGTTCAATTCGGCTCGTTACGACAAATATACTGTGCATGGTAAAAAGAAACTTTTGTACAAAATTTGAGTTCTCTAGCTCAAAACCTGATGGACTAGTTCACGTACAGGCGAACACAACGACAGACGGACATGACTAAATCAACTCGTCTCATCGAACTGATCACAAATATATAAACTTTATATGATCTGCGAAGTCTCCTTCTGTGTGCTACAAACTTCATGACAAATTTTTAATACTATGCACTCCCGTGAAAGGTATAAAATGAACAATAAAACCTGAACTCAAATTGTAAGGACTGTTTGAGTTTTTGCACTAGGCAGATTACCTTGACATTCTAATTAAATCATCACCCAGCTTCGTTTATGGTCAACTGCAGCTTCTGTACCGATAGATTATAACACACTCTCGTTACTCTTAATTATGCCAGTAATTCTTCTACTTCATTGTGCCCCAGAAATAATATATATCATGCTTATAAACGAGGTCACTTGGAAGCCTCACTAACAACTTGAGTTTATCTGGACACCAACAAGCAAGTACCCATTGCTTTCTATTAGGAATATTACAAAATATAATCAGATTTTCAGTATTCTATTCTCAGTTACCCCGAGAATCTTCACGTAATACGAATGCTCACTAAATATGGAGATCCAGAGAATGATGCCAGTAAGGTTAATGGTGCATATCGAAGTCAAAAGCAACCCGAAATGTATCATCGTCTATTATCAAAGGATATCTGGCTGACATAATATCAGTTTTGAATAAGAAGTAGTTGTTTTCTAATGAGTAAAAGTGTAAGAGTACCGGAAAAGTGCATTTCATGCATATCATAAAATGTATGCATTTGTTTGCCCTAGCCAACAAGCCAAGATTTGCATTTGTATAGAATTTCAAAGAATATGAGATCTTTAATGGCAATTTTTGATTAGCAGCCTTC
>JBANCV010002107.1:0-10363 GCA_037040105.1 Amiota albilabris
TTCATTCCAAACTATTTTGTAGTTTTTTTTCTTTTTGAAAAGTTCGGAAACTTTTGACACACACCTTGTATGTTTTAAAAATATCTCTTTGGGTCCTGGAAGTTAGATAGGATGTAATCCAGCTAACTAAATTAGGGGGAAAACCAAAGGTATTAAATTTTTTGAAGAGTGAGAAGTGACAGACACTGTCAAAAGCTTTACTAAAGGCAGTGTATATGATGTTGATTTGATATTTTTGAGAAAAACTACAATTCACTAACGCAGTAAATTCTAATAAGTTGGTTATAGTCGTGTTATGGGGTACTTAACAAAGGAAGGACGAAATGCTGCACCTGATCAGTGATAATATTGTAGGTTCTAACAAATTTGGGAAAGCGCAAAGTTTAGCTATTCCCCGGTGGTATGAAATATTAGCTTTACTGCTGTTTTTGTGGAGTGAGGCGATAAAGGATTACTTCCAAATATTAGGTAAAATAGAAGAGTTCAAAGATCAAACAATTTGTAGACTGGTCTATGCAAAGCATTTGCGCACCGCTTTAAAATACAACAAAATACATCATCTGGACCCGGTAAAAATAGGAATTTTAAAGATTTCAAATATTGTAATACTGTATTACAATCGATATCTGGCATGTTAAATTGATGTATGTGATATGTGTATTGACTATCACAATAATTCCAAAAATTTATGTAAAGGCCCTAAAAAAAACAGCAAAAAGATTAGAAATTTCTTCATCGGTACAACATTCAAAACCACTTAATTTCATACATGATGGGAATATATCTAACCTCTCTTTAGTATTAATAAATTTATAAAGATTTTAAGATCTTCTTTTAATATTCCCAAGTCTTCGAAAGAATCTCTCATATTTGGTCGAATTAATCAAATATTCTAGTGGGAAAATTTTATAGGAAAATAGCAAATTTTGCTTTCATTCATTTTAAATATATTTTCCTGATAATCTATCATAGTATATTAACCTGTCTGATTTAAATGGTTTTGGGTTTTGCCTCGGAATAAGTGAAATGTTTGGTTAATGATTTTGGTAATTTGGTTTCATTAAAAATACAAGCTTACAGTTACAGTTATTTTGTTTATAATAATTTAAAAATTTATATGTTTAAATAGTCTAAAATTTTCTTTACGAATTTTAAATTATTTCAACTTAAGTTAATTTCTTTAACATAACAAAGTTATTATGATCACCGAGTAGCATACAGTTATTAAAGAAACAGAGGATTTAAATTGCGAATAATAACATGTGCTTAATAAAAAAATAACCAATAAATCAATTTAGGATTTGGAATTGCTTTGATATCACCAAATCTTTATTGACCATATATTATACTATAGTTAATCTTGAATTAAATGAACTCAAACTCTTAATAAAAAAATTATCTATGTTTTTTTAAGAGTTTACTTGTAAAAAACCAAAAACTTAAGAAAAAGATAACAAGATTAAACATTCTACGAGTACAATAAAACAATATTAAAATTATAATTAAGGTAAAACTAATATTACTGAATTATTAATTCAATTTCTATAAAAAGCCTAACATCCAATCTAAGTTTTGAAACTTTTGAATATCTACTTCTAGAAGAAACGAGCGTTGTCGGGCGCGCATTGCTACTCCCTCAACATGATTTTTATAGTCATTATTCTTGTCAAGTAAGTTGTTATTATGAAAGCATGTCAATCTAAATTTTTCTTCTATTAGAAATAGTATGAGTATTTCATCGGTCCAACGGTGTAGAAGTCGACCTCTGCAGTGCCATCTAGTGGTGACTTACATCAAAGGGGATAGCATAAAAATCATCTTCATGAAAAAATACATACGAGTATATACAGTGTCGGAGTTTATCGCCGTTTAACAAATTTTCTAGTCCTATTTTATATAAATATAGATCTAGAGATTCAATCGAAAATATGGAGTATAATTTAAGACAGTCTGATTATGATATGATATTTTCTTACATAATAATTCCACTTAATATTTACTCACATTTTATCGAGAAATTATTTTTTCCAAGTCACCGTTATAATGATGAGATGTATATCACCAAGGATGTTAAAACTAAACTTCTAGATGAAATTTTTGAGTAACAATACCATTTGACTGAGTCACATTGTAACCTAATGCACTGTTGAGCTAGTAAATGAAAATAAAATTCCTCGAGAGTTACTGCCCAATAAGTTTAATATGCGTGTATTCTAAGATTTTATTATATTATTATTATTTATTTAAAACATTAATACATACTAGACTGAATATACAAGTTTAACGGGCACTAACTACTGGGGCCTTCCACTTAAGATTTTATAATACCTAAATAAAACTAAAATAGTTAGGCATTTGGATGAAAACGACATTCAACTTCCAATTTAGTATGAACAAACTTAAAGTGATCAATAAACATGAGTTATGTTCTAAAAATCTGTAGTGGTTTAATATACAAACTGTGATACTCTCAATATCATATATATCTTATTTAAATCATTGAAAGTTGTCTAAGTGAAAGACAATTTTTGGAGTATATAGATGGAAGTCATTGCATTGCCACAGCGTTCTGTGCTTGGTTCCATTCTGTATAATATCTATACTCATGATATACCGATTTCTGAGCATTGCAAAACATGTATCTTTGCTGATGATACAGCAATTTTCTGCTCACAAATTAAATTAAATGCAAGTGCAAATAAGGAAAGCCATTTATTACTTCACCAAACAACGCAAGGCACGTAATTTTTAAAATTGTGCTTCGAACCATTTATGTGTTTGTCCGCCTGTCTGTCCGTCCGTCCGTCCGTCCGTCCGTCTGTCTGTCTGTCTCTCGTTTTGTATGTATATCTGCAAACTAGTCCCTCAGTTTTTGAGGGACTCCTCCCATAAAAACCCCAAGGTTAAATTAATATTCTTATTAGAAAAACTTTGTTATTATGAGTTTCTGTTCCATATCCATCAACCATGTAAATTTTATGATCCTAGGATTACAAGCAGTACTACCTCCTATCAAACCCACATTAAATGACAAACTTATAAACAGTAATTGTACAATAAAGTGTCACTCAAACTGTGTTCTTTGTTGATAATCAAACTGTAACAGAGAGCAAAAAAGTTTTCGAGCGGATGTGTGAAGAGTATAACTTCTTCGGTATGGTCGAAGATTCCCTTCTTTCTGGTTGTTTGTCTTTCAAGACAAGGATTTTATTATACAATAATCTGGATACCAAAAAACTGTTTTTCTATTAATTGGTAATATAATATTCCAATATGTACTATGTGTTCCATAGTCAAAATTTTAACGCGACCTAAACAAGGAAAACGATTGTTACAAGCAGTGAGTAACTTTTGGTGCATTCGCCAGATGCAGCTACTAGACATTTAAGCAGTTCTTTATTTAAATAAAAAATAAAAAAATTATTTCTGAGGACTGAAAAAGAAAACAATAATAAGAAAACATATGACTTTCAGTCACAAAGTTTTTATTATAAATACACATGGCCTATACACAACAGTTACAATTCAATTATAGGAAAAGCAAAACCAGCAGATATATTTCATTAATTGAAAATGTAGTAAATCGTATTTGAGTGTGTGAGTTGTGTTAAATCCAATTGGGTTTTATGGACAACAACAATTAAATCCTCCTATCCCTTCATCAACTCTCATAGATTTAGAATTTTGCGACATTTCTCCTCTTACTGAATTTCAACTTTATCTTCCAGCTGCGTCCTTTGTATTCTATACTATAGTATAATATATACTATATACGTATACAGTTGTATGCATATGTAGTTGGTGTCATAAAAATTGGCTTAAACTATGTTTGGGTTTGTTGTGGGTGCGTACCCATGAACTTTGTTTTGCTTATTAACTTTATTAATGGCATTAAATGTTCTAAGATTTCACACATGGCAATTACGCTTTATTTTTATACTAAAAGTGAGGATTGATGATGTGGATGAGAATAAGGAGGACACTGAAATCAGCCAAGCCGTTTTAAGAATTTGGATTTGGGCTCTTTCACCATTTCAGTTTGTATTTTGTAATATTGTACTATAGTCAAATAAAATTAACTTAATGTTATTGTTGTGTCGAGTAAAACAACTCAAAACTCAATTAAGTTTTTAGTAACGACAAAACATAAAAACCCAAAAATCATCATTGATAATAATGATGCTGAGTTCTGAGTATAATAATTATTGCTTAAGCGACACTTTAATTAATTTGATTCGACTGAGCTTTATTAAGCTTTCATGATTCTAAATAAGTAAAATAATGAAACGCAATTTTATCAAAGTATTTATTTTAAAATAATTTATTAGAATCAAAGAATATATTTAAAGAATAATTGAATTACTAAGAAATTATATAATATATTCACGTATCTAAAGACATGGCAGAAATCTTGCATTTGGAATAAGAGCCCACTTTTACACCGGACTCACTTATACACAAGCATACCTGGTCATCAAATGAAGGTACGGAATCGGACATACAATAAATCACAATTGGAAAGCCACAAACAATGATAGTTTTACTTAGAGACCTCGGAATCCCGGTCCTAGGGTGGCAAAATTTTCGGGATTTTAAAAATTGATTTTGATGGATTTTGCTTTGAATTTAAAAGAAATTTTCAGTTGAAAATATAAAATACCTCAAGTATTGAATTTACTTTTTAATTTGTCGGAGAGATGTTAATTTTTTTATCAAAAAAATTTATGTATTCATCTTAGACTTATTATCCCATCAAAAAGCTTTTCTTACCAACACTAATAAATGCAAAAGCGTCAGAGATAGCCTGTCTCGTTCGCACAATTTCCACATTTAAAAATAATGTGATAATTTTTGGGTAAAGTGGAAAACTAATAGACTTTTCACAGTGAGAAAAAGCTCCGTCCATAAAGTGGAGAGATTCAAGGGCGTATTTGCATGTACAATACTATAAACATTTGATAAAACAACTCGATAAAGAAATTTCGTATTACAAAAAAAATTTTAAACCAAGTAATTGCAATTGTCAAATCATTAGCAATAGGAGAAATGGCATTCCGATGACATTCAAAGAAATCCGGAGGTCCCCATAATGGCAATTTCTTGGGAATGGTGGAGCTTCTTACAGAATTTCATTCATTTTTATCTGACTTTTTAAAGTCATTTAGTGGAAATACGTTTATCTAAACAATCTATGAAGAGGTAATATTATTGAATCAAGAATAAGTATTGCATAATAATAATAATAATGTTGAAAATAAAATCTGAAGCCCTCGGTGCCCATCATATTAAACTTTTCCACGTCAGCCAGTACATTTCTAATAAAATTAGAGTGGCGAAAACTTGGAAGTTTTTCTATATACAGCCGGACTTGTCTATATTGAATATCTATCCAATGAAATTCTTCCTGCAACGATTTAATTTCAAGTAGTACATATATATGTCTAGTTTTTATCTCAGAGTTCAGTTAACATTTTGTTCTTTGATATTCGTAACACAAATATATTACGATGAAAGTTTTCATAAATTGATACCATCGTTCTATCTATAGATCTCTGCAAATCTTTTCCATAAAAACTTTTGCTAAAATATGTAAGACGCAGGAGGGAATCTACTAAAAGGAAAGCAATAAAAATCGTTAGTATTAAGTATTTTCATTATTGACGGTTTATTAAAATCGCGCCTAATCGAAAAATGAAATTAAAGAAATGAAGAAATCATTAGTGCGTATCTGTGTGTGTGTGAATTTTTGTTGTATGGGTGTGTTTTGTGTGCGGCTTGACTAAATGAGGGTAAAGTGGAATTACAAAATGTCAGTGGTTGTCCACTAGTTGACATATTTACACTTGTTGGTGCGAATGCCCTTTGGCTTATGGCTCATCCATGATGGTTTCTTTCTTCATTTAATTTTTTCTGTTGTGTTTCATCATACTTTTATTACTGACTATACATATACACAGAGATACACACACAGCATTGTTACACAGCTGTTGGCATCATTTACAAAGCATTTTCCTCATACTCAAGACTTCATTTCTCATCCCTCAACTGAAGTTGCTTCGTCTCTTTGTCGTCGGTCGTTTTTATGGCATTTTTCGAAACAGTTTCAGTTTCATTTTGACAATGTCAATGGATGTTGACAGTTTAGGGGTGAGTCCTAAAGATGGATGTGAGTTCCGTATTAGTAGTAGTAGTAGTAGTAGTGGTAGTAGTGGTAGTAGAAGTAGTAGATGACTATAATACTGAGCTAAGCGCAATCAAACAGCATAATACGCGCCATTAGCACAACACTAGGAGAACTCAGATGATGGTGGTTTAGTATGGGGAGTATATGAACATTGGCTGCAGCTGTCTGCCTTGTGTTTTACCCCTATCGTCCCTCTGTCTTCCTATCTATCTATCTGTCAGTCAGCCAGTCCGTCTGACTGGGTATCTGTTTATGTCTGGTTCATTTTCCGACAACGATAAAAGCCTGATGTCGCTAACGTCACCGCCACCATGGCCGTATTATAATCCTGAGCCACCCAAAAAACCAACATTGAACCACATTGACAACAACATAGAGAATAAGGAAAAAGCTCATGAGCCCGCGAATGAAGGAGCGCGCGCGCCATCATCATCATTGTCGCCAATGTCATATTTGAACTTTTAATATTGACGCCATTTAACACGTCCTGGTGGAAATTTTATAAATGACTTTGTCCGTCTTTTTGTCTTTTTCAGACTATACTCCACTCTCCGTCTTCTAGTATCACCGTGTACATTGTACATCAGCAGTCTACTCTGTGTCTGCCTTCGGCCCTGCGCTCTTTGCAATCAAACTAAATTCAAGTAAAAACTCTTCATCTACTTCACCCAACGATTTCGGGTTCGGATTCGTCTTCATTCATGGCAAGAATGACAAAGATGACGTCGACGATGTCACTGACGATGTAAACTATGTATACTACAACGACAATGTCAATGGCAATGGCAATGACAGCGACAAACCTATCGATGATATTTAAGCATCTTTTGCATTCGTCTTTCTATGGTGGTCGGTGTTGATGGTAAGGCGCCTCCACCTTGTCTTCGTCTATCATAAGACTCTACCAAACACCAAATTCAAGTGAAAATCTCAGACAAATGTGCACATAATGATGCATTTTGTGTGAGTAGAAGTACTTCGGAGTAAACGATTGCATGGTGATATGACTTAGAGAGCAAAGACAAAGGTAAGGTTAGATTCAGGAGAAGAAGGAATAGGAATGTTAACTGTCAAAGAGTCGATGTTTTTTTCCTTCCCTTTTTGGCAATTTACTTTTCTCACACTTAAAAGTCAAATTTTCAATTTTTCAACTTGCAAGCGAAGTACTCTCTTTGTGCTTATTTTTATCTTGACTTATACAATACATAGGTTCATTCTTCTCTACATTAGCCTCTTAAATTTTTCGACCTCAACTCTGCATTCTCAAGTTGTAGTTCCTTTTATTTCCATAATTTTCAACTTATAACTTTTTATTCAAAATCATTTTATCGTATCATCTCCTATTTTTCCCACTCCTTCAAAATAGTTCTTTTGTTAAAATACAAACTTTTTAGCTCCCAATTAACTGAAGACATTAAGACTATCATTAGGAAATATGAACTCATTTATTAATTCGAAATAGTACTCTTCTCTAGGCTACAACTCTGTAATATCTAAAGCAAAGTGATGAGGCTTCCTAAACAATTCCAATTTTAATATTTTCCTGGTTCTTCTTCATTTCGACAATTTCCAATATGCCACAAAAAATAGTCAAAGAATCCTTGTCAAACTATCATCAAATCAACAGTTAATTATGGTCTTAGCATACAAACAGGACAAACGAAAGGTTGCTGAATGGAAAAGGTAAGAAAGTAAGAAAAGATGTAGACAAGCGAGTAGCGTCATGTAATTATGAGTTATAATCAGACCACCAAAACCGAGACCAACAACGACAACAACAACAGCATGAACAAGAAGGAATCAGTAAAATGACAAAATCAACAAGAATATTAAAGAGGCAAAGGACGATGGATAGATGGATGAAGAAGGATGAAGAAGGATGAAAGCAAGTTGGCGAAGGAGGAAGGACCCCTTTGCTTGCGCATCAAATACAAAACATTTACATTGAGTACGTTCTATGAATACGAAATGTCCTTGAATGAGTCAGTCTGATGGCGACAGCCAAATGAAGACCAAGAGAGAGAACTCAGAGAATCAGCATGGCAGGGCACAGTACAAAATACTGTGTTGAGGTGCGATGTATTTGTTTGAAATGAGATGAGAAGAGAAGAGAAGAGAAGACAGGGCCAACAACAACTTTAACAAGTGACAAATTAGTCGTTGTCGTCGACACTAAAAGCGTAATGATTGAAAAAGGACACTCCAAACAACAGCAAAAACACTAACACCAAATGACCGAAACTGTTTGTGTATTTGTTCGAACAAAAAGGTTTTTGTGGAACCAGGACAGGACAGAAAATAACAGTTAAAAGTTAAAAAGAAAAGAAATTGAGTTTCAAAATAAAAGGAGCAAAAATGTGAACGAAATTACTAAAGAAGTGTGACACTTAAATAAAGTACAAATCAAGTGCGTGTGAAGAGATCACAATGAGCACTGAACATTTTTATGGTGAAGGTTGAAGGAGTGAAAAGCATATTCGCGGTTGCTCAAAAAGGAAACACAAAATAGAACCGGGGGACCCAAGAAATTAGTTGAAATTTTAATGATACAATTAGGAGATGCATTAGCATGCAGCGCACCCGGGCAAAGAAACAAGAGTCAGGAGTCATAATGATGTATGGAATAGGTATGATTGAAGTCATTAAACAATTGAAACGCCCTTAAAACTGGGAACAAATAGGAATTTTCATTTTTCTGGTAAGTCAAAAAAAAAAACTGAGAGGTTCTAGAAACTTTTAATAATTCTTTAATTACAAACTTAGGCTATATAAAAAGAAGTTTATATTAGATTTATGAGATTATAGTTCTTTATGATTGTATTGATAAAGGTGAAAGGAAGATTGTGCCCAAAGAGTTGTGTTCTATAATTATCTAATTTTCTTTAATCATCGTAAAGATATTCAAGAATCTAAATTGTTACAGCATTACGTGCAGGACTTTTTCCAACGAAGAGATATTGGTCAGTAATTTGGCTGTGCGATTTTATAAGTTATACCAGAGGTCATATGAATGCCATTGGGTAAATGTTGCTCGTAATGTAATCCCAAATATCGCACGTTAAGCTGGTGAGCAGATCACGCTTGCTTTGCTGCAGTATTAGGTATTTGTTGGAAATATTATGTATGTGGAGTTAATATTTCTACTTTGCCATTAGTACTATTTTTGCACTAAATACAGAGCTACCATAGTAATATCGAAAAATATAAACAAGACAAATTTTGTTTCAAGTTTTACTTATTTTTTTTTTGAACTTTTGAGTCATGGCGAACATTACATATTTGTCCATCATAGTTTTATCATGGATAAATGAATGGATTTCTTCAAATAATGCCAAAAACTTCATATCTATTATTATTATTAATATTATTATTGGGAGCGCAAATTAAAAATACGGAATATTTTTCACATTTTGAGCCTTTATTGAGAAAAAATGGTTATATGTTTAATTGTCAAAGTACTGTCCGTCGCTAGCCACCAATTTTTCCCATCTTTCTGGTAGCATATGAATTCCGTTGCAAAAAAACTCGGCCGGTTTGGCCTCAATCCAGTCATCCACCCATTTTTTGGCTTCCTCGTAAGAACGGAAGTGCTGATTAGCCAGGCAATGCGTCATCGGTCTGAAGAGGTGGTAATCAGATGGAGTAATGTCTTGGCTATACGGCGGTTGGGGTAGGACTTCCCATTTGACCGTTTCCAAGTTAGTTTTTACGGCCTGGGCAACATTTGGCCAAGCATTGTCATGTTGCAAATTACTTTGTCGTGTCTCCCGGCGTATTGTGGCCGTTTTTCTGGCAATGCTCGGCTCAAATGCATCAATTGTCGTCGGTAGATCTCTCCCGTGATCACACACAGCTGGTCCCGCCATATACAGAGCATGAGCTTGGCATTATGAATATTTGGCTTGACCGTCGATGATGAGGCATGGCCGGAGTAGCCGTATGATATTTTTCGCTTGGGATTTTCGTAATGGATCCATTTTTCATCGCCAGTAACAATACGATGCAAAAAACACTTTCTTTTCTGTCGCTGAAGCAGTTTTTCGCACGTGAAAAAACGTCTTTCAACGTCTCTCGACTTCAATTTATATGAGACCCAATTTCATTGCTTTTGGATCATTCCCAATTGTTGTAAACGATGGGAAATGGCTTGGCGTATTACTCCCAATGATTTGGCAAGCT
>JBANCV010002108.1:0-10359 GCA_037040105.1 Amiota albilabris
GTGCACAAATTCACTGGAATTCTTTTGGCGTCGCTTTCTATTTCACTGTTTATATTGAGCATTGTTGATTTGAACGAAGTTTTTTTGCCAACATGCAGACCTTAAGTAAACACATCGTCTTTTTTTATGCGACCGATCACTTCAATTAAACTTATTGTCAGCATAAATTTTTGCCTATTCCAGCAATATGTTTTTCTAATATTTCTACTAATGTCATTGAGTTTTTATTCTGAAGATGACATACAAAGCCAATATTTGAGAATTTTTTTCAATAGAAATAGTGTGAAAGTTATTTTTCATAATAGTGTACAAGGGCGGTTCATTAAGTACCCGTGTTTGAAGATAGAGAACGTTCCTGAGTGAAGTTAATTTTATCATTGTGTGCTGCCATCTATCAGACGACGCTAATGCAAATTTCAGATTGATTGATAGGTAAGTTTCGATTTGGCAGCCCTCCGAGTCAGACCTGTTTCGTGATTTTCGCGAAGATGAAAAAAGAAAAGTATCGTGCAGTTATTCGCTTTTTGTTTTTGGATAGGAAAAAATGCGAGGATATAAAAGTAAAGTTGTATGCTGTTTATGGAGACACGTCGCCATCTATGACCACAGTTAGACATTGGTTCAACGAATTTAAACGTGGGCGAACAACCGTTTTTGTTGTGTAGCGACCAGGACGCCGGCAGACGTGGTTGCCGAGGAAATCATTAAAAAAGTCTACGACATGATTCTCGCCGATCTAAGAACGGCAGTGCGCGAAGTAGCAAATGCCGTAGGTGTGTCGACCGGAACGGCAATTAATATTTTATATGATAAGTTGGCGATGGCATGGGTGCCGCGATTGCTCACGCTGGACAACAAGTGGATGCGGCTTTTAACTTCGAAGAAGTGTTTGGGACAATTTAAGCGAGATCCACACGATTTTTTGTGTCGAGTTGTCACCGTAGATGAAACCTGGATTCATCATTAGACACCAGAAACTAAGCAACAGTCAAAACAATGCATTTCTCCAAGTGAATCTGCACCAAAGAAGGCGCAGACGGTCCCATTGGCCGGTAAGGTCATGGCAACAATTTTTTGGGATGCAAAGGGCGTCATCCACATGGATTTTTTAGAAAAAGGAAGAAGAACGATCACTGGACAATACTACAGTGAGTTATTGGACCGCTTCAACAAAAAATTAAAGGAACCACGGCCGCATTTGTCATCGTACATGTGACAGACGTGAAACTTCTTAAAAACAGACAAAGACAGAGATCATCTAAAAACCAATACATCAATACAACATTTGCATTCAAAATGTTCTGGACACTGGAAGTGTTTGTCCATGTATATAAACCACTAAAATTTCAAAACACTCTGGCTATCAAGAAGGGTGCCTCCCATACAAGCCCCCTACTCAAATTAATATCCTTATTAGAAAATTTGTTTGGTTATTAAGCTATGGAACTGAAATTTGAACATTATAAGTGTCTGATCCATATCCACCATCCATTTCAAGATGCTAGGATTACTGGATCATATAGCCCCCATAGACATATTGCGGTCACAATGTTGATACGCAGTATGTACTATACTGACTCTAACCGACCTATTCTGAAAAACATAAGATGTGATGTGGTGCTGCTAACTCCTAACATTATCGTATCTTCGCTCTTATGCCTTTTTTCATGTGAAAAAAGCTATTATTAAAATCAAATCTTTTGAAAAAATCATCTTTCGTAAAAGATGACCTGTTGAGTAGATCTTTAGAATTTCTAACATAAAATGTTAAATATTTGTGTGAACTGTTATAGCTCTGCATTTGCAAACACCATATGATAAAATTGTCAGAAAACGTCAAATTACAAAAAAAAAAAAAAAAAAAACTCATAATTACTCGGAGAACCCCTCAAAAACACACACTTTCATTTCTTTTTAATATTCCTTATTCATAAATTATTTAATATTACCAATAAATTTTCGGTTTTCTTTTAAGTTAGCAAGCCTGAATAAACTGAACTTCACAGACTAGTAACATACACTTTCAGACTGATGTAAAAAACAGCTTTTTGTGATAGGTCGGTAACTGAAATAATATCTCTGTGTGCTCAATCACAGGAGCGTAGGCCAAAACGTTTTCTAGCGGATTCGTTAAGAGTATAACATCTTCGGCATAGACGAAGATACCCTTCTATCCGGTTATAAAGTGTTTTTGTAAAACACACGACCTGCATGTTGTTGTTGTGTAATTGTAATCTCTTTATTGAGATTTTGCGACTTTTCCGGTTGATTTTCCCACAAATTTATTATTTACTGTGCATATGGAAATAGAAATACTACACACTCTGTGAAAATTTTATTGGGTAAGCCTTTTAATAATGCCGGAATTACAAGAGATGGCGTTACTCATGCTATAAGCATCTGCCAAGGTTGTCCTATACTCCATTTGAAAAATACATTTGACAGCTTCAATTTTAAGTATGTAACATTTGGTTGAAGTGTAAACAACATATTTTTTGTTCGCTCTCAATATGTTTTATTTCGTACCAACAAAACAACATCTGCGGGAAGTTCTCGTTTACTTCTTTAATTTGAAGAAAAGTGCAGCTCCAGCCCATCGATTGTTCTTCGAAGCATATTCGGAGTATGCTCTGTTGATTTCACAGTGCGAGATGATTTGTACGCTTTAGAAGTGGTGATTTTGACGTGTAAGACAAGGAGCGGTCAACCGAAAAGTTTGAAGATGCCGAATTGGCGGCATTACTCAATGAAGACTCATGTCAAACGCAAGAAGAGCTTGCCAAATCAGTGGGAGTAACACGCCAAGCCATTTCCCATTTTTTACAACAATTGGGAATGATCCAAAAGCAAGGAAATAGGGTCCCATATGAATTGAAGCCGAGTGACGTTGAAAGACGTTTTTTTCAACTGCTTCAGCGACAGAAAAGAAAGGGTTTTTTGCATCGTATTGTTACTGTCGATGAAAAGTGGATCCATTACGACAATCCCAAGCGATAAAAATCATACGGCTACCCCGGCCATGCCTCATCATCGACGGCCAAACGAAATATTCAAGGCGCTAAGCTCATGCTCTGTATATGGTGGGACCAACTGGTTGTGTTGTACTATGAGCTGCAGCAACCGAATGAAACGATCACGTGAGAGGTCTACCGACGGCAATTTTTGCGTTTGAGCCGAGCATTGCTAGAAAAACGGCCACAATACGCCGAGAGCCACGACAAAGTAATTTTGCAACATGACAATGCTCGGCCACATGGGCCGTAAAAACTTACTTGGAAACGCTCAAATGGGAAATCTTACCCCACCCGCCGTATAGCCCAGACATTGCTCCATCTGATTACCACCTCCCCAGATCGATGACGCATGGCCTGGCTAACCAGCACTTCCATTCTTACGAGGAAGCCAAAAAATGGGTCGATGACTGGATCGAGGCCAAACCGGTCGATTTTTTTCGCAACGGAATTCGTATGCTACCAGAAAGATGGGAAAAAGTAGTGGCTAGCGACAGTTCTTTGACAATTAAACACATAACCATTTTTTCTCAATAAAGGCTCAAAATATGACAACAATCACGCATTTTTAATTTGCGCTCCCAATATTTTATTTAATAACAAATTCATATAAAATGACACAAAATAACGATAACATTTTTTAAATTGTGCTTTGCTGTATTGCCAATTATTTATAGTAATTACAAAGTTTTAAAAAAATAACAAATTTTTATTTATTTTTATAATGAATAAAAAAAATTGTTTTTTACAAAACTCACGTTGTCATCAGTCGGTCACTCACACGTTTACTTACCGCAACTCATCATGCTTAATCAAAATATCGTAGGGCAAGCCGTTAATCAAAATAAGCGATTACATCGATTTCAAATTCGCTCTACCGTAATCAAAAAAAAAAAAATTTCGCGTGTGTAGTCGTACATGGCAACAGATATACACACTCTGTGAAAATTTGAAGCCCATACCTACTATAGTTCATGACATTCAGAATCGAAAAAACATGACAATTTGTATTTTTTCACTCAAATTTTTAGTATAAATTTTTGCCCAACGCCGCTAAAGAAGATGTACAGCACTGGCATCGATCTACATGGAGAAAATACAAGAGGAAGCCAAAACAACGATAGTGTATACAAGAGAATATGACATAGAAACCTTGAGACGAAGTTACCGGCGTAATATACGACTTGAGGAAATCTTTAAGACAATCTGCCGTTTAGAGGTTAAAAATGTCAGTGAAATTATTGAAAAAGCAGTCATTTAAGAATAAGACAGATGAGTTAAGAGTATACCATCAAAATGAAGCACAAGTTGAAGGTTGTCAAGGATTGAGTCTTAAATTACTATTATATAAAGAAATAATAACAACAGTAATAACAATAATAATAATTCCGGATAGCAGCGACAGAATAATAATACTAATTCTGGACAACAACGACTGAATGATAATAATTCAGAACAACAAAGATGAAATTATAATAACAATTTGGAACAACAAAAACAAAAGTATAATAATAATAATGTACCTATGGAAATTGACAACGTAGAAATAAGTCCAAATTATAACCCAAGTTCGCAAGAGAAACTCAATGTATCAATGACACGGTGAGAAATAGGAAATTATGATTCAACCAAAAGGCTCTCACAAGGTGAACATTTTTTTTTTACATTAGCCTCAGAGTGTATTAAAAATAAATATAAAATATAAGCAATATTAAGCACTAGTTGATACCGGTGCAAGTAATGTAAGCATATTCACTTATGAAATAAATGATTTTAAAACATATTCAATTAAACACATAGCATTTTCGACCATAAACAAAAAATACCCATTCACACAAGAAATACATAAACCATACCCAAGAGAGTTCAATGTTAATGAGAAAACCTTTTTGTCGATGTAATGTTACTCCATTCATACAAATTAAAAGTTTATTTATAAATGCTCCTATATCTCACCTGCCTCAGATGGATCCGTTTAATTTTCGCATCTAATTCCTATAAAAAAAGTTTAATCAAGGGCGACTTTAATCTTCCAAACATTTCTTGGACAGTCTTTAAAGATTGCAATTCTGTAATATCATCAGCACTCTGTGAGTTTGTTGACTCATTGCTGGATCATTCGTTTCAGCAAATAAACTTCATTAACTAGTAACATTAAGCGAATTTTAGTTTCTACCGATATTGTAAATGATGTTCCCTCATTCACAAGTAATCCAATCCTCTTTGCATTCCTGAGGAGTGTTATCATCGCAATCCACAAAAAAGGCAGTAAAGCTAATATTTCAAACTACCGAGGGATAGTTAAACTTTGGGCTATCCTAAAATTGTTAGAACATATTATCACTGATCAGGTGAATCATTTCGTCCTTCCATTGTTAAGTACCTCACAACACGGATTCACAAAGAAGCGTTTGACTACAACCAACTTATAAGAATATACTTTTTTGGTTAATTGTAGTTTTTCTCAAAAACGTCAAACGAATATCATCTACACTTTAGTAAAGCTTTTGACAATATCTGTCACTTACTCCACAAGACATTGAATACATTGGGTTTCCCCTAGCTTATTAGTTAGCTGGGTTACATCCTACCTACCTTCCAGAACCCAAGAGTTATCTTTTAAACAGCTTTATCTAAAACTATTCATGTAACTTCTGGTGTTCCTCATAGCAGCCACCTTGTTCCGTTATTGTTCAATATTTGCATTTTGGATTTGCCATATGCAATTGAAAATTCTAACGTCTTGATATATAGTTATGATGATGTAGTTATGCTTATCTATATTTTTTTCATATTTTGAGCTTTTATTGAGAAAAAATGGTTATATGTTTAATTGTCAAAGTACTGTCCGTCGTATGTTGTTTATACTTAAAGCAAATGTCATATACTGGAAATTGAAGCTGTCAATAGTATTTTTCAAATGGAGTATAGGACAACCTTGCCAGATGCTTGAGTAGCGCGATCTCTTGTAAATCTCGCATTATTATTTTCCGCTTCCAATATCTCCTGTCCAATAAATGTTTCTTAATCAAGATTTTGTTTTCTTTTTGCAGTGCAGTACGGTTTTTTTTCTCAGCATTTCTGGCATAAAGTCGAAAATTTATATTAAGAACGTATTTTTAAGATACATATTTCAGGTACATGATACAAGAACACAAGTTAGCGCCAATGTTTTACAAAACTGTTAGTTTAGTAAAAAACGCATTTAGTATTGAATATTACGTGAAAAAGTATTGTAGGATACTAAATTATTATGGTGAACAGCACTATTATATGTTAAGTTCCTTGTTCACATATTTGATTGTTATGTAAGTCAGTCGATTATGAAACTCCAACCGCGATCGTCATGAATACGCAGCAACGTGCATACACAAAAGTGGCGACGCGAAATAAAAATCGGAAGCACCAACAAGAGCAAATCAAAAAACAAAAACAAAATTGCATCAATAACAGCAATAACAAAAACAACGATCCGTTATCCCTTTATCTTTCTCTTGCAGACATACATAGAGCAAAAAAAAAAACAATTGTGTAATTCATGTGAATGTGCTTATTACGTCGACGGTGACAATTCCTTTCGCCCAACGTGTTCTTCTATCAATATTGTTGCACACATACATAGATTCCAAGAACGCAAGTGACTCATCAATGCGAGATATATGGAAGAGAGAGAACGGTCATAATTTCAGTAGAAGTGCCGCGAAAGGGAAAATTGTAAAAAAAAAAGGAAGCAGGAAAGAGCGCACAAGATTCCACTCGAAGTGAAGTGCAAAAAGAAATCAGAAGCGCAGACTTCGAGATATAGACGCAAAAGTAGTTGTTAAGAAATGGGAAGTGGAAAATATTGGTTGCCTAGAACCATCCAAGGAAGTAGACGACTACAACGAACGATTTAAATTGTTTCTGCTGGTCAATGATATCAAAGAAGAGAAACGTAAAAACCAGCATTCCTCTTGTTAGCTGGGGCTCCACTATACATACTTTTGAAATTGTTAGCGTCTCCTTAACTGGTAAGTGAATTGAGTTTAGTGGAGATCGAAAACATACTAACTGACCATTTATGTCCACGGCAATCTGGAATCGCTGCGTATTATCATTTTCACAAACGCGATCAACATGCTGACGAGTCCGGCGGCAGCCATATGGCAGCGTTACATACCTCGGCAGTTGACTGTAATGTTGGCATAGTAGTTGATTTTAAGGCGGCTTTTGACAAAGTTCCAAGGCATCTTTTAATATAAAAGTTGCATATGATGGGAATTTCAACTAAAATGGTGAATTTTATTGACCAGGTTTATAAAGTGAGCAGTTCTTTAATATGGACGAGTAAGGATATGTTGGAAAATTTTTTTGTGTCATCTGGTGTAAAGCAAAATTGTTTAATGTCTCCGTTACTTTTTTCCTTATATTTCAATGATTTGCATGGTTGCTTGGGAGGAGAAATAAATATCAAGCGTCTATTATATGTAGACGATATACTATATATATTATTGCCTGACGATATTGACGTGTTACAGAGGATGATAGATCAGCTAGAGATATTTAGTGATACCTGGAATATGCAAGTTAATCCTGAAAACTAAATAAAACTTACCGCAAAGTGGAAGTTGTTTTTGGCGGATAATAGAGCCATATAAATCTATGCTGCTCAAATATGGGGGTTCGGTATGTGTGATAAACTGCAACTAATTTTCATCAAAAAACTTCATCTCCCTCGTAACGCTCCGTCCTACTGTATTTTCTTAGAAACCGGTATTGCAAATGGCTATTTATACACTCTGGATCTGTTCTTGTCATACATTTATAAAACCTTATACGACGACAGGCTATCATATAAGTTAACTAGGAATGTGATTAAGGAACAGTTATTCTGGTGCGAGAGAGTGCAGCAGCTTTGCAGCAATATACTACTAACATAGAAAGTGCTAGATTAACTAGAAAATCATGGAGTAGTATGCTACTGTTAGAGAATGAAGTAATTAGAAATAAGGAAAAAATGTGGGAAAGAGCCTTTCAAACTACACGGTTATATAAAGAATGGATCAGTATAATAAAAAAAACTATTTACATGACATGTGGATCTTTAAAGCTAGAAGTGACCTCTTTTGTTGAATGGTCACAGAAATTCAATTTGTACGCTGTGTAACTTTAATGAAATTGAGAGTATCGTACATTACTTGGGAAAATGTCCCCGTAGCTATAGCTACTAGTTTAAATTAATATTATATTTTAGATAGCAAATAAATGTATTATATATATTAAATAAATAATTTTAAGTGAATTTTGTTAATTTTAGTTTTTGTTTGTTTATTTATATGTAAATATAGTCTATTTTTTGGACTAAAGACTTTATTTTATAGGGCAGGTGATCAACACACATATAATCATCCAGTACAGCATGACATTAATACTAACAGTGACCAACAAATAAATGAATTATAGAAATGCACAAAGAGGAAGTAAGAAAGAAAACACATGCTAATATGGAAAGTTAAGTAATCATATGACGTTGTAATTCTAGGTATTCAAGTCCCTTGATACTTGTACTAAAGAAATTAGATAACTCAGGTACACAAAAATATCTACGAGAAGTGGATTATCGTAAAATCAATGAAATAACAATAGACGATAAGTTTCCACTTCCAAATATTAATTCCATATTAGATAAACTTGGTAAAGCTCAATATTTTACAACTCTTGACTTATCTACGGGCTGTAATCAAATAGTTGTCAAAGAGGAGGATATATGTAAAGCAGCTTTTATAACTGCTCATGGCCTATATTAATTTGTCAGAATGCTGTTTGAGTTGAAAATGCCTCAGCTACATTTCAACGTCACATGAATGACGTACTCAGAGATTTTATTAATAAAATCATATTGTGTTGTCTACTTATAGCGCAGTTACACCGAAGTGATCCTGAAGTCATTGTGAATCGATTTTGCGTTTACACCGGCGATTCAGATTCAACAGCAGCTGTTTGTTGTTTTGGTTATACATTTATATATTACATGATTAACCATTCGTAAGGTTTGCAAACAGTTTTGATAACTACTTTTCCACTCCTGCTATGTAAAATAACTAAAATATCAACAAAAATTATACAATTTAAAATTTGGCTATTTTGTTTGTTCATTGTTTTGGGCCATTAATATTATATATATTCGCATATACAGTGTTTCTTTACAAGAACACACTTCGAATATTGTCTACATTTTTAATGCAATACAAAAAGATAACGTAAAGATATAATTAGACAAATGTAACTTTAAGCGAAAAGAAATAAATTCGGGGTCGTTATGGAATCAGATTGTTGTCGGAATCGGCATTGAAACCGACAAAAAAAATTGCTTTGGTGTAATAAATTCCGATATCTTGGATTTCAAATTCGAATCGGAATTAGTATCGGTTTTAGTTGTTAGGTTTGTTTATCGGAAATAAATCAAGTAGCCGTTAGCTGTCGGAATTTATTTGCGTTTGAGTTTTGCTACGTGTGTTTGTGGATTTTTTAGAAAATGTATGTAAATTATTAATAAATTACTAGAATATTTTTGTTTAATATGTGTACGTAGGTTGCTGGTTAAGTCTTGAGATATGACAAAAACAATATGTCAAATCTGTCGTTGATATCGTAAAGCTTGTCGTTTTTAAAGATAAATGAACTCAGAACGTTTTGTCGTACGAGTGATACAATACAATACAAATATTGTTTACAGTGACTTGAAAAATTCGTTTCGGCTAAAAAATGGAATTAAATCTTGAACATTTTCATGCAATGATTTTTTATGATTTTCGATGTGGATTAACTCAACAAAAGTGTGCCGATCAACTCGCTTCGACTTTTCGTGATGAAGCAGCACCGTCCACCGTCTTTCGCTGGTTTTCTGAATTCAATCGTGGTCATAGTTTTCTCCAGGACGAATTTACACAAAACATCGATGCAGTGCATGAACTGATAATGCAAGATCGTCATGTCATATATCGGTAGATTGAGGCATCCTTCCACATTAGTTTCACTTCAATACAATCAATATTGCATGAACATTTGGCCGTCAAAAAGATTTGTTCGCGTTGGATACCGCATAATTTGACAATCGCGCAAAATTAAGGCTCGTGTCGATTGAAGCAAAGAAATATTGAAAAAATTCAATCGCTGCACTTCAAAAGACGTCTAAGATCGTGACAGGTGATGGATCTATGCATATGAGCCTGAAACTAAACAGTCGACTGTATGGGCCTTTCAAGATGAGCCAAATCCAACAAAAGTTGTTTGCGCACGAAGCACTTCGAAGCAAATGATCGCCTGTTTTTTTGGAATAACCGGACATGTCGCCACCGTGCCATTAGAG
>JBANCV010002111.1:0-10354 GCA_037040105.1 Amiota albilabris
TGGTACCATGTTTAAAAGTTTTTTACATTTTATTTATTTCATGTTTTCAACAAACGACACAAATAGCGTATGATATTGGCTTGGTCATGCTACTAAGTAATAGACATAACACATACAAAAAGTTACAGAGGTCTCGCGGGACACCCGGTTGGAACTAAGTTCCTTTTCAACTCTAATAGAATAGTAGTGTATTTTCGCCGCACCAAAAAACGATATCCTCTTTCATTCAACTTTTCCCCTCTCTAAATAACTTCTATATTTTAATTTACTTAAGTCCAAACTACATTGGAACTGTCGCCTGCGTAAACAGAAAAGTCCACGAATTTAAAGTGCAAACAAATTTAAGTAAACAGCAAAGACCAGGATATTTTGTTTCTATATTGACGGGAGCCTTTGTCGAATATCGCTTTTTATGTTTTATCTCTTCAATAAGGTTTTCTTCCATGTTTACGCATTACAACACCTTATTAAACAAACATAAAAAAAATCAAATGTTTGCCATTCGCCAAAACATTAAAATATATGTTTGCCATACACAAAAAAGCTTTTTGCCATTTACTATAGCTTTTTTTGGACGGTCTTTTGTAGTTCCGACGGATAGCAAAGTTAAAGTTGACCAACTTTCACGTAACACCTGTCGACTGCATCAACTTTCTGCGCCACTGCATGAAACAAGCGCACGTAGTTGACGAATGATATTTTTGCTAAGAGACACATCAACAAAATAATGCGCCTGAAAACACTCAAGGTTCAGCAAAAAGCATCGAAGCAAAGTTAATGTCAATGCTGCAATGCATGATGAACTTCATAACATTTAAGCAGAGTACAATGACAGAATTGATGCAGAATCAAAACAATATGCTTCAAATGCACACTGAGCAGAATCGAAATAGTTTGCTAAACATTTGTCTCTGGAATTCAAATAGAATATCTCGACATAAATTAGAAGTTCTGAAATTTCTAAACGACAGAAATATTGATGTAATGCTCCTTGGTGAAACCCACCTTACGTACAAAAACAATTTTCGAATACCAGGGTATGTTTTCTATAGTACGAATCACCAAGATGGTAAAAAATGTACGGAAAACATATGCAAGCTACATCAGTACGTGTGCAATCGAAACGAAGATACATTGCTTTGTCAGCAGTATATTGTCCTCCACGTTATGCAATAACAGAAGCGCAATTAATACAACTATTCAATTCTCTAGGTGATCGCTTCCTGGCCGCTGGTGACTACACCCCAAAACACACGTTCCGGGGTTCCCGACTGTCAAGCCCTCAGGGAAAGAAATTATATAACACGCTTATTTGTCTTCATAACAAACTAAATTATATCTCGCCGGGAAGGCCTACATACTGGCCAGCAGATCCTAAAAAAATACTGGACTTCATAGATATCGCCATCATCAGAAGGCTTCTTATCAGATTAATAACAGCAGCAACTCTTGCAGATTTGTCGTCGCACCACTCTCCGATCCTATTCAGCTTACTAGAATATCCTCAAATTAGAGAGTACCCTTTGTAATTAACTTCAAATAAGACCAACTAACTTAAATACAGGAAATACCTATATAACGTACAGTACTTATATCGCGCTGAGCCCAATGATAGGCAACGTGAATGATATTGGAAAATCCGTCGGTAACTTAAGTTCAGTTTTACAGAGGCACCCCATCATTCAACTACTCAAGTACCATCAGCACTGATAAACTATAATTACAAAATAAGAAATAGGCATATAGATAGTCTTGTCGCAAAGAAGCGTCGACTATTAAGGAAATAGCAAAACATAAGGTCCCCTGACGCGAATGATCGCTTAAAAGTTACAACTCGTGAACTTAGCAAAGCGTTAATCTCCGAGGATTACCAAGAGCAATTATAAATCCAATCTATCGTTTACAAGAACATAATTTCTTCTATGTAAAGCCCGTAAATATATTAAATCACCAGCTAATGTCAACTTGCCGATAAGGGATAAAAATGGCAAACGGTCACGAAGTGATGAAAAGCGAAAACATTTGCATTGCACGTCTCGAAAGTTTTCTAAACCAAACCAAAAAGTTACATGCTACCTTCAGACCAGTTTAATCTTGAATCCTCTCTTATCAGATTTCATTCATTAGACATAAAAACAGTTTTAAAAGAGCATTTAATTCAAAAAAAGATACGACCAAATCACGCCCAAAATGCTAATGAAAGTACCAGGTACCGCAATAACATATATCACTAGAGTCTTTACCGCTATGCTGCGGTGTGGCTACTTTCTAACACAATGGAAGAAGTCGATTATAATAATGATCCCCAAACCCGGGAAGGATAAGTCGCAAGCTTCATCTTACAGACCAATAAGGTTGATGCCGTGTCTATCTAAACTTTTTGAAAAGACCTGTCTCGAAAATATCAACACACATGTGCTAAATGTCAAATCCTCTCATCAATTTGGATTTCGCAAAGAGCGCAGCACCATCGAGCAAGTAAACCGCATAACTTCTGAAATTCGTACAGCATTTGAACACTGCCAATACTGCTCTGCTATTTTTTTCGATGTTGCCCATGTATTCGATAAAGTTTGGTTGGACGGCCTTATATATAAAATAAAAAAGTTCCTTCCATGAAATACTCACAAAGTTCTAGAGAGTTATGTAAGCAACAGAATGTTTTCTGTCCTTCAAGACGAGTACACTAAATTACGATATAAGAGCCGGAGTTCTACAAGGAAGCGTTGTTGGGTCGTATCTATATGTGCTATACACAACCGACATTCCAACGGATACTCGTGTCACACTATCTACTTTTCAGATGATACCGCCATATTAAGTAGATCTCGCTGTACGACGCACCTAACACCAAGCTATCTATCACACGTCGAAGTGTGGTTAGCCAATTGGTTCATAAAAGTGAATGGACAAAAAACAAGCTCGTTACATACTCAAATTGCAATATGCGTATTTTCTCGTATAAAATAATGAAATGTTTTTACAGTGGGGAGTATTTAAAACTTTTTCAAGTTCGAAGCTTGCACACAGAAACAAATTATTGTCTCTTCAATGTGATTCATGTTTGAAGCCATCGCTGCTCAAATTTTTTTTCCTTGATCACATTTACTACACCTAACTCTTCTGGACATATGAAAATCATTATTGAATATTTTTGGAAATACCCTTATAGCCTTCTTCTTCCATGATTCGAATCAATATTGATGGGGGTATTGGTTCACATTAGTTTCGACAACAACCACAAGTCAAGTCAATAGTCGAATCAAGAATGGATGCCCTTTGATTCTAAAATTAAGAATGGTCACTCGCGTTAGTATTGGGAAATTTCTGCCTTTTTAATGCCATTTTCAATTTTCTTCCTCTTGTTTTTGTTGCACGCCTACAAATTTGAAATTGGTCAATTTTTTTTGAAAATTTTAATGAAATTCGTAACAGGGGTGAAAAGGGATATGCAAGAATTATTTGCATACCCTGCAAATGCATATAAATAATGTAGTTTTCTTTAATTTAAATTTATTCAATGTGCGCGCAACATTCCATTTAATGAATGTGTATGTAAAACCAAAACAAAGAACATCTGTAGATTATTCGAAATATCCACTGTAAAAGCAAAAATGACCACATTGAATCAGTTCACTGTAAAAATGCTATTAGGCTGTTGTCACAGTACGAGCTACAAGCGTCATTAACCAACAACGTGCGATACGAGGGTGGTTCACTAAGTACCCGTGTTATAAATAATGACACCTTTTTTTCGCAAAAAAAAATGCTATGTCCCCATTAACAGCGTCCAAATTTGCTTTTATCTCATCGCATTTTTTCCCATCCAAAAACAAAAAGCGAATTACTGAACGATACTGCTTTTCTTCCATCTTAGCGAAAATCACGAAACACGTCTGACTCGGATGCCTGCCAAATCGAAACTAACCTGTGAATCAGTCTGAAATTTGTATTAGCGTCGTCTGATAGATAACAGCACACAATGATAACACTAACTTCAGTCAGGAACGTCCTCTATATTCAAACACGGGCACTGTATATAGTGATAAACTTTAATTTTGTAACATTAATAAAAATGTACAGTCCTATTTTTGGAATTAGTTAAAACGAGTTTCAGACATAGTTTTTTGTGTGTGCCGGGCAGGGAGCACCATGAAAAGCCAAAGAACTGCAGCGGTAGACTGCAACAATAAATAGACGGCATACATACTTGGTATTTTCCATATTTTCGCGTTGTTTTTTATACTCATGGTCTTGGTCATGTAAAATAACCACATAAATCATAATAAGAAAGACAAAAATTTCGTAAGTGAGAGAGCGAACAAAACATAATGTACCAATATAATTTCAGACGGTCTCCGGCTGGGTACAAAAATTATGAAAGAGAAGACAGATAAGTGTTGATGTGTTGGTAACAAAGAGACTATGATATAAAAAAGGGAAAAAGCCTTGTATTTCTTTCTCTCTCTTTCTATCAAAAAACGAAAAATTTATTAAAAATATGTGATTTATTGAAGGGTATGGAAATAGCTCTTGCAACTCCCTATTTACTTAAATATCAACAAATAAAATACAATTTCAAATTTGCCTATTTCCTTTGTTTTCTTGTTTTGGGCCATGATCAGCTGTTTTTTGTTTTGTTTGAAAGAAAAAACAGCGGAATTCTGTTGAAAATGAGAGTTTCAAACCGGAATGACCGACAGTGTAAACCCAAAGACGATTCACGTTAAATCGGTTCATATTCAGGTCAGTGTAAATACAATATTAGTTGTTACTGTAACCTGGCAACACAGTTGTCTGGAACTGTGTCTATTCTGTTCTAATTTCTGTCGTCAATGTAACGAAATGTTTACCAGTTTCTTGTTTACCCGACACAATGCCTAACTGTCTAAATTTCATTGCAGACCAGAATTTTTATTTTGATATGATTTTGTTTCACAAAAGCATCAATTTTCTTTTTGTTAGAATGTTTCCATTTACGTGTAGCGTTGATTATTTTTAAACAAAGTTATTAAATCTATAAACTGGGCAAATCGTGCACTAAGTTATGTGCTTTCACAGGCAGTGATTGTTTCGGGGTTTTCATTTAAACAGCGTTTCGTACCTTGTTCGTAAAAATTTAGGTATAAATAATGGAAATAACATATCATGAAATAAGAAATATACTCAGAATTTTCGTAGAATTACTTTAAAGATATCAGTATTCAACAATACGAATGACATGGGAAAGAAAATATACATAGATACGTAACTATAAGTGTTGTCTATTTCTTCTTTTTCTCGATGATTTGGTACAATACATTTCAGAATAATTCAATCAATTCTTTATTCCATGTTTTCGAACACATACTGTTAATCGCACGAGAAAATGTCAAGAAAGATACAAATACGAAAAGTGCACAAGTAAAATGTGAAAATAAGGAACCACTTTCTGAAAGAGTGTATTTGCCTACCACATCAATTTATTACTTCTACACTTAAAACATAACGCTGGTGCGTTTCTGACGCGTCATCTTTTCGTTGGCAAGAAGAAAAACAAAGGTAAAGGAAAAAGTGCCGAAAGCATAATATAATATAATTTTTTTTTTTTTATTTATTTTTTTTTTTGGAAATTTGTGTAAGTGATACATTTACGCTACACGGAATTTTCGATCAAATTAGAAAAGCATCTTTGAAGGATTTGATGATGTTAAATAATAATTTTTTTTAATTATAGCTGTATGTGTAGCACAAGCTAATGCGCCTATTTCACTTACAATTATGGAGGCCTCTAAGATTATTGTAATTCACCCTGGCTCGCAAAATTTGCGCATTGGACGCGCTTCAGATCTCAATCCAGAGACTATTCTTCATGCTGTTGCCTACAAACGATGTCAATCAGACCAGTCTTGGCCATACCATGACCAATTACTGCCTGTCATTGATAACATAAATCCCATGCGCCTACAGGTCGATTTTGAAGAACAACGTCTTTGTGCATCTCGCATATTACAGTCCTGTGTTGTGAACCAATGTCATCGGTTGCGCGTAGCCACGCCACCCCAACAATTAGCTAATTACAATCGTATAAGTAGTCCGGAGAAAATACAATCACCAGATGGCCAAAAACATATGCCTTGGATAGATTATAATGCCGATGTACTCTTTGATAAACAGTTGCTGCGTTTGAATGCCTTCGATGTACGTCAGTACGACATACATTTTCCGATGCGCCGTGGTGAGTTGCACTTACACAAAGATAAAGGTGGCTCAATGACATCGGTACTATCGCATCTTGAGCGCATCTGGTCGTTTGCACTGACAAAGCGTCTTGGCATACCGCTCAAGGAATTATCGGAATATAGCGCGGTACTAGTGATTAGCGACATCTACAAACGAAGTCACTTGCGTGAGTTGACATCGCTACTATTCCAGCGTCTGGGCTTTAAGGCATGTTTTTTGCATCAAGATCATGTATCAGCCACTTTTGGAGCTGGTTTGGGATATGCGTGTGTCGTTGACATTGGTGATCAAAAATGCTCTATATCATGCGTAGAAGATGGTATTTCGCAAACTGAAAGCCGTGTAAGACTTCCATATGGAGGAGGCGATGTGGCACAAGTATTCCTTATGCTTCTACGGAAGTGTGCATTTCCCTATCGAGAATGCAATGTACAGGATAGTTATGTAGATGCCAAAGTAATAACTCAGCTTAAGGAACGGTTTTGTCATCTGCAAGCCAATATATGCGGTGCTCATGAGAAAACGTTTATTGTACGCAAACACAACGGGCAATGGCTACGTTTTACACTCCAGGTAGGCGATGAATGCATTCTGGCACCAATGGCGCTCTTTAACACTGAGCTGCTTAACATCACTGGAAGATCGCGTATCGTGTCTACTCAAATACCAAGCAGAGAGCAAGTTGATTCTGAAGATTGTTTCGATGCAGAGTACTTACGTGAGACTGGTAGACGCAATGGAGGACGCGATCAATTTTTCGAAGGCAATACTCTGATGCCAATAACGGGCGATACGGCAGAAGATGAATTGATTGTCGTTGATGCCGATGATACCAATGGACAGCAGATGCAGATAAAGGATCGTGAGTATGGTGCAGCTTTTTTTAATTCAAACGGACAAATCGTTTCATTGGATGTAGCCGTTATACAGAGCATTGATCGTTGCACAAGTAGTGAAATTAAACATAAAATGTTTGGCTGTATCTTACTAGTAGGTGGGGGCAGTAAGACACCTGGTTTGGCAAGCTGGCTTGAATGTAAAATCAACCAACAAATCAGTAATACCGATGTGAATGTATATACAAAGGACATGGACGCTAGTATTGTGGCTTGGAAAGGTGCAGCCATCATGTCTGTGTTAGACAGCGGCCGTGAGTTATTAATCACACGTACAGAATGGATACAACACGGCTTACGCGTATTACGTGAAAAGGCGCCGTTTATTTGGTAAAGGTCATATCTGCCGTACATTGTTAGGGAATACTGATAATCAAAAAAAAATATTAATGTAAACATCTCAATTCAAATCTTCTAGTAAATTTTTCTCAATGGCCACTAAAATTGTGTTCTTTAATTCATTCATAACTTAGCAGTCATCTCAGTTTACAAAGTGAGAAAAGATGAAATAATTCAGTTTTCACAATAATTAGCTAAAATATAAACAAACACAGGAAGTGTGTAACAGGCAGAAGGAAACATTGGAAACCCCATAAATTATACATGTTATTGGTTTGCTCGACGAGACGAATTGATCTAGCCATGTCCATCTGTATGTGTGCAAACTATTCTCTCAGTTTTTAAGCTAGAGAAGCTTTCTTTTCACCATACACAGCATATTTGTCGGAATCAGCAGATTCGGACTTCTAAGGGAATACCTCCCATACAAACCCAACTTCAGATTCATGTTCTTAAAAAAACTTTTTTGTTTTTCAAGTTATCGTAAATTTCAAGATCCTACGATACTTACTGGGTCCTATAGCTCCCATGCAAATATTGCGGCACAATGTTGAAATGCAGTATGTATACTGACTACCGTAAACGAAAATTAAATCACTATAGAAATATTTCGATGTTTATTAGAAAAGTGACAATTGCAAAAAATATAAAAAATTATCTTAGTAAGTACTAAAGTTTACAACTAACAAAAGTTTATCTTAATCTACAGCTTTTAGAGAAACAAAAGGAATGAAGTAAGGATATAAAGATAAAATAAATACATATTAAGCCTAAAAGTATACGACATAGCGACATATCTCCGCCAAGTACATTTTACCGCGGAGTTATGTCGCTTTTTCTCTGGCTGAATTTTGTCGTTTTAAAACGTCATATCACCAGTCGGACTTATGTCGACTTGCCTCCGTCGCTTTACAAACGATATATCTTCGCTCGAAGTTATTTTGTTTTCAAAAGACATAAATTTATATTATGGGTATTCACGCGAATCCAAAAACCTCATAAACGTATAAACTCGTGAACGATCCGAATTTGGTTTGCATTTCGTAAATCACACAAATTAGCTGTTCTCGTATTCATAACAAACAAAATATAATCTTTTTATGAGAATTGAAAACCTGATGATTTGAAATGGTGTCATGAAATCGAGTCGGTTTTACTTTCTTCGAACATAAGCAAACTAATGTTTAAATTAGTTGTTTTGTTGACAATTTAAAATTTTTTTGCAAACTATATATTTTTTATTAAAAAATATTATCTTGTATATACAAATAGGAAAATCGTTGACTTTGTAAGTTTGTTTTTCACTTGTACAATTCGTTCAAAATCAAACTATTGAAACACAAGAATTTTTTTTGAAGAACAGCATAGACTTTATTACATAAAAATTGACCCACAAAATATGAATTAATTTATAATGCAAAATATTTAATATACATATAATAAAATCGTTGACCTTGTAAATTTATTTTTCACTTGAACAATTATCAAGTAAAATGCACTCATTCCATTCAAAATCAAACTACTGAAACACAAGAATCTTTTTTTGAAGCACAGCATAGACTTTTTTTCATAATTTATAATTCAAAAAATTTAAAATGCATTTTTTCTAACAAACGTCATGAATTAACACAACGTAGTCCTGTGGTAGATTGCAGAAAGCAGTGTGCTATGGTGAATCAGTTCTAATATTGAAATGGTTAATAATTCTTTTGTTGAAATGCTATGAAAGAAAATTCAACTTTAACACACATTTAAATTAGAATTCAATTCATCTGTTTAAAATCTAACTTCTATCTCTATCTATCTAACTGTCCAAGTAAACGACAACGTTAATTCCGACCCTAATATAGTATGTGTAAATCTTCTGATCGCAATTTTATTTGGAGCGATGGCCAACCCATCGAAGTGACCACATAAGCACAACAACAAAAATTTCATCATAAAAGGTCCAATCGTTTAGGAGAAGAAGAGCCAAGAAAATACACTCTAACTATATATGGATGGACATGGTTTTTTTGGGCGAATCTGGCCGATACCGAAAATTAAGCTTCGGTCAGTCTAAAATATGTACATACTCCACTCGGAATTATGTTGTTGAAAAAAGACACATCTCCGCCGCTCTTCAAAAGTCATAACTCCTCACGGAGCTATATTGTTTTCAAACGTTATATTTCCCCCCGGAGCTATTTTGTTTGAAATGTTAGAAACGTCATAACTTCGAGCGGAGATATGTCGTTTTTAAAACGGTGGTGTTATGTTGTCGGAGATATGTCGTTACCCCAACTATACCACCTAACCTTATTTCTAACCACATATAACTCCTTCATTCTTGGTTTTTTTTTTTTGTTCTGGGAAATTAATTATTATTTAAATTTATATAATCTGTACTGTTTGAATATTTAAAGGGTTTCCTAATATTATTTTCATGAATTTCGTTAGATTCTGATTTTTAAACAAACGTTGCTCTTTATATCTCAAGTTTTTATAATTTTGCACAGATCCTTCAATTTTGTCTTCTCTATAATTCTTCTATTTTTCGTTTTTCTTTTGGGTAACTTTAAGCTTCCTTTCCTCGATTCATTTTATTTTTATTAATAATTTAATAACTTTGTTTTATGCACATTTATGGGCGTTACTACAACACCGACGTGAAGTTAGTGAGTGCTTTTGAAGTCATTCTGCCATCTACCGTTAAAATTTCAAACATACAATACATGATCAAACAGAAACAGAGCTCTATGGCAATATGCTTTTTGTATATAAACATAAGGAACTTACAGTAGAGTCAAAATAAATGTACATCTTATTAAAAAAAACATTAATATATTTAAAAACTTGCGAGTTGCAACAAAGTGGATAGCATATAAACATTCTTCATGAAGAAATACATATACATG
>JBANCV010002112.1:0-10353 GCA_037040105.1 Amiota albilabris
GACTGTCCAGAAAGGGTTACATTTTTAGGCTGTAGATACTTTTCATGGCTCTTTATAGGTCATGATAGAAAATTTATGAAAGTTTATGATGTTACAAAATTTTAAGAGGTAATGCACATTCATAAGGACAACCAGGTTAAAGATAAATGTATAACAACACAAGAAATATGAATGAATGAATGCTGATTGAAAGCAAAAAGAAGAGAGTACATACAAAAAGGAAATCAAAGAAGTACACATAGGTTTAGGATATGTTGAATGATGTAAAAGTTTTCACAAAAAAAAAAAAAAAAACTAAAAAATATAAATTTCATTTCCAAATTCAATTTAAAAAACAAAAATATTATATCTTATATAAATAAATATATATGTATCTATATCCTTTCCCTCCTTCCCAACCAATATGCTTACGTATAACTTTTGTTTAAATTATTATTGTTTTATATAATTATATATTATAAATACAATAACATATACTATAAAGATATCGAATTATTTAGTATATTTTTCCTTCATAAATGTAAATTGCTCTTTAGATTCTTCCAATTTATCTATTTTCTATTGTATTTTCAAAAATCTTTCAATCTTTCCATAAATTTTAATTTTAAAAATTATTTTATTATTATTCATTTGTTTTTTTTTTTTTTAATTTTTAAGATTATAAATGATTGAAAACTAGAAAGATTTATGTTACATTATCATCATTATGAGAGTTGAGCACAAGTAATGTGTAACTCTAATTTAAAAATTAAACTATTTACAACTTTGACACATTTGTATTATGTATTTAAAGTTATATAAAATATATAAGAAAAATAAATAATTTCAATAAAATTTTGCAAAATTTGCACAACAAAATATCTATGTTATGTATGTAAATGATAATTGCCAATTTTATGGATTCATGTTTTATATGGTTTTAGTCTTAAGTCGCAGCATTCAGGAGCACAAATATTTGAACAATATTGAAACCTCCCGAATTATTTAAGATTGAATGGTATAGGATAAGATGAACAGGCTAAAATATCACTTGATAATAGAACATTTTATATTAATAATGAATTTTTTTTTCTTCTTTATTTTTTATTTTTTTTTTTTTTTTTTTGTATAATTTTATTTACCACCTGGCTAGAGACAGATTTTAGATCCATCGAGCTCCACCAATATAAAACTAGACACATAACTTAAAATCGAATGTGGAAGATCTAACACATGAAACGTTTTCAAGCGCCTAACATCCATGTCCTAATCTATCAGATTTATTGTTAAATCGTTTGTTGTTTATTGAAGATTTTTCTTATTTCATCGTTAACAAATGTCTTAATGGAAATGGTAATTGCTCACATACCAAAGATGCCCTTGCAGTATCTCAATGTTGGAGTTATGTACTTGTTTTTCCCTATAGCTGAATTGCATATGCCTACACCGGTATCAGAGTCTTTATTTGTTTTCTAAGCTAAAAAGAGACCGAAGTCCAAAGTGCCAGTACATCTTCCTAGTTTGAATTATTATGTGCATCTACATGCATTTAATATAAGTCTTTTAGTCCAGACCATGTGCACTCCGAGGTAGTTGACAGTATCGCTTTGTGGGATCGTGGATGGAAACGTTCGAAATTACTGGGGGAAAAGTTTCCCACTTCAAAGTGAATATTGTTTGGACTGACGTCCATTGCTTCAGCAATTTTTTATAATATGTGCTTCCCTAAATGCACACAGTTTTTTTTTTTTTTTTGTTTACCTGTTATTGAACACGGATAAGTGGCTATCAGTGAGATAAAATTTAAAAAGTTTAAAAAGTAGGTAGTATGGTTCAGGAAACCATTTCTTAATTTTAAAGAGCACACCTACAAAGGCAGAAGCAAAATATATGTTATCTTCAATTAAGTGGCATTGCTAAATCGTTCCAGGTTCTCTTCGTAACCCAAACTGATGTTCATGTATGATGATATTGATAAATGAACTTTGTTTAGTTTCATCAAAACTATTTACTTCTTTTTTTATATAAATAATCTAATCATACATTAAGCATCAAATATAAATAACCATTAATTTTTCATATATAAATTATTTTATTATTACATAAGAAGTTATTTTTAACAACTATGAGTGGTTCTTGGCTGACTGGTGTGTGGTGATTCCGGCACATAGACCCGTCCACTCATGTGAATCTAATTGTAACGGCTTCAAATCCCTATGTAGGGTAATGTTGTGGACATAGGTATCATGTGGCTCCCGTAATTTTTGAGCCTTGCTTTGGAAAGCCTATACCTTCTTTATGTTGTACGCATACTGATGCTCCAAATTTGTGCGACGTAAAGCCAAGTTGGAACCACTATTAGCTTTTAAAGAAGTCTTCTTAACTTTATTTAAGCAACTTTAATTGCAACATGCCATAATGGATTTCATATGTGCTCGGCAGGTGAGGCATTTATCTAGAATGTGACAAATATGCTAGACTTGGTCCACCTATGGAATGATCTCTTGGCCATATGAGATGTCTGGACAAATGCTGCGCCTCAGAATGAAGGCTCCTGCATGGAGCCTAATTTGTACAGAACGCGAGTTTCATCGGCTACATATGCTACCAGCAAGGCCTTAGGATTATTGCAAGTCGAAAGTGTATACAACACTTGTGCCAGTATACTGCCTTGTGGCGCAGTAACTCTTACATAAAAGGTCTGAGAGGAAGCTTTTAAGCAATATGTATTATAGGGCGTGTATATACAGGACAGGGCCTAGTGCAGTCCGCTCCAAAGCGGAGAAAATACCAATTTATATGAATTTCCCTATTTTCATCTCAAAATGGCAGGAGTCAGGTTCTCTCTACTCTGTGCTGTGCATCTTAGAGCTTACATATTACAAAGTGTTCTACATACTCGTCTTGTGAATGACACACTGAATCACTAAATATTGATAGATTGCATTCACAAATACATATGCACATAACATATAAACATGATCATATGTCATTAAATATTATTTTTATTGTTCCCTTGTGAAGTACCACAAGTCAATTTTATTAAAGTTTTTCTACATCGCTATTGCATTGTATTCAAATATAAAATGGCTACATTTCAATTATTAATATTGTTTGTTCTAATAGACGTTTAATACAATTTGGTTCGTTGCGGAATATATTTTTTATTCGAATAGTATAATTTTTGCAATTCCTTTCTTATATTTTATTTCTTTTTTTTTTATATAATTATAATCAATAAATACTTTTAATATAATTTTGGCAATTGAAATAAATCAATATTTATTTATCTATTTTTTTTATAGTTCAAGAAATATTTGCAATTCGAAATAAATTTGCGCTTTTAATCAATTCCGTCGAAGCATACTTTTACACTTATATTTTAAAAAATCTAAATTACACTTTCCTTTTTTGTTGTTTTCATTTTACACTGCAAGAAATATTTTCAGTTGGTATAAATTTGCCCTTTTAGTAGATTCCGTCGAAATAAACTTTATATTTATAGTTTAAAAAATATAAATTGCACTATTAGTCTTTTCTTGTTTTCTTTTATACCTAAAAAGATATTTTCAATCGGTATAAATTTGGACATTAAATTGATTCCGTCAAAGTATACTTTATATTTATAGTTAAAAAAATTTAAATTGCACTATTAGTCTTTTCCCTATTCTTGTTTTCTTTTATACCTAAAAAGATATTTTCAATCGGTATAAATTTGCGCTTTTAATAGATTCCGTCGAAGAATCCTTTATATTTATAGTTTAAAAAATATAAATTACACTATTAATCTTCTTTTTTCTTGTTTTTTATTATACCTAAAAAGATATTTTCAATTGGTATAAATTTGGACATTTAATTGATTCCGTCAAAGTATACTTTATATTTATAGTTTAAAAAATATAAATTGCACTATTAGTCTTTTCCCTATTCTTGTTTTCTTTTATACCTAAAAAGATATTTTCAATTGGTATAAATTTGGACATTTAATTGATTCCGTCGAAGTATACTTTATATTTATAGTTTAAAACATATAAATTGCATTATCAGTTGCTTTCTTTTTCTTGTTTTCTTTTAAACCTTAAAAAATAGTTTCAATTGGTATAAATTTGCACTTTTAATGGATTCCATCGAAGTAAACTTTATATTTATACTTTTTTTTTTATTAGTGCTAATAAATGAAGTACATTTGATCCTTATAATATATCAATAATAAAAAAAACACACTAATACTTTTTTTTTTTAACATTCATAAGGGGATTTACATTTGACAAACACGAACATTTTCGAATTGTCAGTCTGAAATGTTATGGAAGGCTTGGTTTATTTTTTGAGTACTACTTACGGCTGCCCCACTCTCGCGAGGTACCTCAACGTTCCTCTCAACAAACCTAACCGACAAACACAGGTACATATTAAAGTCTACTGGTCTGCTGCGTTTTAATCGTCTACGTCTTGTTAATTCGTCTGAAGGAATGTCAATCATCTCAACGTTGAAATGTCGCTGTAGGGTGTTATGGTATCTTCTACTTGCATTGTTGATTTCGTCGTGTACCATTTTTACACCGAGGTCTTTATGTATGTCATAATTTGTTATGTACCAGTGAGCATTAACTATTGTTCGAAGGATTTTAGATTGTTGTCTTTGTATAATATTTACGTTCGTTTTCTTGGCAGTACCCCTATAGTTGTATGCCGTACGACCATATAGGCTTAATTACAGATGTGTAGAGTAGTAATTTCCCATTAGTTTTGATTGTCTGTTGAAGAACGGATATAACTGCTTGAATTTTAGTACAAGTTGGTCTTTCTTTTTCTGAATGTGATATTTCCAAGTCAGTTTACTGTCAATATTCATGCCCAGGTACTTGGCCGCGTTGCTTAATGGAATGTCAGTACCTTTTATTTTTACATGTTTTGGCTGATAAGCTGTCCGTAAAGTATATATCACTTGCAATGTTTTCATTTCGTTTATTTTAATTTTTCATAGATCAAACCAATTGCATGTTTCGTTCAAAATTGCCTGCAGCTTATCTATTACCACATCAAGCTATTTGTTTGAGCACATAAGAATAGTGGCGTCAGCAAAGGTGGCCACCATTCTCGAATTGTCTTCAGGGTTTGGAATGTCATATGTATATAAAATGTAAAGTAAGGGCTCAAGCACGCTTCCCTGTGAGACTCCAGCTTTTATCTGCCTTAGTGCAGAGGTTTCGTCTTTATACCTTACAAAAAAGTAGCGATTATCAAGGTAGATCCTGATGATATCGCAAAGATCATTTGGGAGGATAGTCTTAATTTTTCTTTGTCAAAAGCTTTTTCTATGCCCAAAAAAACACAGTATTTTTTGTCATCTATATCTGTTAGGATTTTGTGTGTCACTCTGTGGACATGGCGTGACATTGTCTAAATCCGAATTGGTGATCAGGTATAATTTTGTTCACGTCCAGTACTGGTTGAATTCTGTCAAGCAAAAGTCGTTTAAATACTTTTGATAATGAAGGCCTATAAGGTGACGTCAAAGTTGGATCTTTTCCCGGTTTCGGTATAGGTATTATTTCAGCTATTTTCCATAATGTCGGGTAGTGCCTTAGTCTTCAGTCTTTAGTACTGCGTTAAACAAATTTCTTATGTATATATTTGCATTTGAAGGAAGCTCTTTTAGTAATTTTCCAGTTAAATATTTGGTCATATCCTGGAGGTTTTTTGTGACAAGTGCGCTTTTCAATGCAGTGTCATATTTCGTTAGCTGTAATTATTCTTAATTTGTATTGCGGTGGAGGAGTCCTGTTGGTATTAATTTGGTTACCTTTTTCATAATAGTCAGCAAGTTGAGAAGCTTGGTCAGAGTTGGTTCTAGCCCATGTCCCATCCGACTTTTTTAATGGCGGCTGATGAATGGTGTGATTCGTTAAGTCTTTAGTTGCTTTCCACAAAGAGTAATTAGTGTCAGACGTGGGAGTTAGTGATTTAAGATAATTTTCAAATTGTTCATTTTTCCAAATTTTAAGTCTGTCTTTCAGATCTTTAATTGCTTTATTAACTTTTGCTTTATCATTTGGAGCTCTCGTCCTTTGCCAAGTCTTACGCAGTTAGTTCCTGTTAACGATAAAGCTTTTAATTGAGTGTGGGATGTGTTAGTTGTCCTCTGTTGGTTTTAGTTCGGGTGTTGCTCTATCAGCTGCTTCGTTTATAATGTCATTTAGGAGTATGATTGTTTTTTCAATATCATCTGATTTCTTAAGAGGTACATTTAATGTTAGGTTAATATCAATGAATTTTCTGTAAGAGTGCCAGTCAGTTCTTTTATTATACATTTTGCATGGGGGCTTAACATTTTTTGTATATATGGTATCAATGCACAGAGCAGGAGAACAGGAACTAGCTCTTCGCTTTGGCGGTTAAATAGTTAAAAACGACGCATAATATTTTTGTTAGTGCAAGGAGATACGAACGAAAATTACGTATTCCTGATTGGCTTTTTATCGTTGTTATTGGGTAGTTGATGAGCGAAGCTCATCTTAGTGGTGGTTTTTTAAATATTTTTTTTTTATTTGTTCCAAGTGAATGTGTTTGTTGATTATGTGGACACAAGTTATTGAGTGCAAAACACGTCTGCACTGTTCAAGTGTTTACATAAGATAGGTATATTTATACTTTGAAAAATATAAATTGCACTATTAGAAGTTTCCTTTTTGTTGTTTTCTTTTAAAATTCAAATAAATATTTTCAATCTCTATAAATTTGCTCTATTAATTGATTCCATCGAAGTAGGAACCAATAATGAATACATGTTGGTTCCAAGGGACTAGCTCGAAACAGTTTTGGACCTTTTATTTAGGGACAGATTGCGTACCTCAATTGACCTGAAAGCTATCCATAAGCCTTTAAAATCAATACGAGGAATCTACGCAATGAGATAGGTCCCCTAGTGGAACTTTTGCCAAACTGCTCAAATCATCGGGAAAAAATTCTGCTTACTGAGAAGGCGGTATTGAATGCTCTCTGCTTCCTCCTCGTCTTCACAGCTGCGACTTAAGTTTCAATGTAGAATGTGCATCATTTAAAACTTCCATCATCATCTGAATCTTTTTCTTGCTATAGTGTAGGAGCTCGGAAGTCTGCTTTGGTTGGTAGAAAAGCCAGGATGTCCTAGCAACAATGTAACTTGGCTTATTCGCCCACTTCATGCCTGACAGCTCATTGGTTCTCGCAACCAGAAAGGAATGTCTGTAAAGGTCTGTGAATATCATCAACTGTTAGAGAAACAGGCAGAGCCGATCCCCTTCTAGCACACCCATCCGTATTTTGCGTATTATTTTAATGTTATTTAAAAATTTGATAAAAAATATAATAAATGAGACAGTACAAATACATAACAAAATTCAATTTATAATTGTTTTTATTTTTGTTTTGTTTTTAAAATACATATTTGGAATAACATACGCCTATTATTTTTAAAATGACTTAAAACATCGGCGTTTATATTTTCTAGATTCTGCTTAACCATTCCTTTGTGAACTCTCAAGAGACAGAAGTCTAAGAATTAAAATAATTAATTAATATAATAAATAAATTAAATAAAAAATTATTAATATTAATTGACTTTTCAGCGATGAATTCAGGGAATGTAAATATGGAATGAATATTGACCGTTCCATATCTTCAGCAATCTTGTCACCTGTAGAAAAAATTGTATCCATACGAATGTCTTTGATGAGTATATATTTTCACGAGTTCAATAATTCTTCCTATGTGATTTGCACATTGAATTAAGTCCACAGTTTTTGACTGTTGGACATTAGGAACCGGTTCAATCAAAGCTGAATATTCAGATATGAAAGCCACGCAAATAATAAATACCGGTTTTAATGCAGCGCAATGAAGTTGAAATGCAGTTTTTTGGATTTGCTGCTTCCTTCCATAGTTAGTTTTTGCAATCCCTCGACAATTTTAACGAAGTGCACCTTAAATACTGCAATACTTTTACATTTATGAGACCATCTGGTTCCTCAAAGCATGGGTAAATTGAATCTCTAAAAAATTTATAATATCCTTGATTGTAGATACAGTATTGCGAATGTTTGATGGAATATTCAAAGCGCTTTCAAATTTCCTATATCATAACTTAATAAAACTGATTTCAAATTTCGTATATAAATTGCAATGGAAAAGTTTGATCAGGATTAAAATCTTTTTGGGCAGAAGGTCGATTGCCGATTTGTCCTTAAATTTTTATAATAGTCGTGTTTAATAGAAGGACTGAATTTCAATAAGTCCATCATATGTTTCTTTACTTTTTTCTCTTGTCATAGTTCTGACTGTTGGATACAATAAAGACTGGTCTACATTTTTCAGACATAGTGTTCTACATGCTACAGATTTTCTTATATTTATGGCATTAAATTTTAAATTTTCATCAAAGTTAAACTTGAATTATATGAGATGGAGTTTTGACTTTTCACAATTTATCCAGCGCATTTTGAGGCAATTTACTGGAATCCCTGTAACTGTTGCCTTTCTGTTAATGTAGAATTTTGTAAATAAAAAACCCTGATTGTATCTAGGGAAAAAATATTCTGAATTTTTTTGACTTGACATTCGATAGTGCAAATTGTGCACCGTTAGGTTATTAACTATGTCCACTTACTAGAAATTTCACTTCTATTGACTCTGTTCTTATTTCTATACTTTCAATGCAGTAAGACAGTTTTTATATTTCTTTTTTGTCTAGTACATGAATCTGAATAGGTTATTATTTTTTTACAATTTCTAGCACAAGTCTTTCTGTATTTTATTAGGAATGGAGAAATTTCTTGAGATCCTCGAGATTCCTCAGTTTCTGGCCAAAGAAACATGTGACATATATATTATAAAATCATGGCATCCGAAATTATAAACATATAAATCCCTTTCTGTGCAAATTATTGACTATAAGAACCTTTGGATTACACCAATGTAGAATTACAAGTGAAGTGACGCAGTAGAGGTGAGATTTCAAAAATTTGTAGGTATGTACTTTGTTATAAAGTGGCTTTTTTGATCATCAACGATAGAATTGAAGTCGTTGGTAAAGATAACTGACAATGAAAATCTCCTTTGTGACCTTCCAGAGTTATGGAAATAGAAATCAACACAATGGCTATCATCAATTTAATGTTACTGAAGCATGTTGCGGATTTGATCTGATGATTCTGGGATCATAGTTAACAACTTAACAAGTACCACGTCTCAGTGTATCATACATGTAGTTCACCGATTTCTGGCAGAAAATATACTTTATTTGGGGTAGAATTGCCTGTTTCATTACAGAGTTTTCCGTAGTAATGCTAAGTGTAAATTAATTGTTAAAAAAAATAAAAATCAATACCTTATACATAATATAGCATTAAGCGTGCTAACGTCCATTCTATTTCTCAGCTTTGATTTGATTATATTCACTTGAGTAAAGACTCACTCCACTTTAGCATTAGACCAAGGCAAGGAAAGCACTTGTATAGCAAATGGTCTATCTGAGCAATAGCCGTATGTTGTGCGATAAACTAGCACAGGGCAAATTTCTGCTCCGCTTTCTTTGAGGACGGGTTCTTTAGGGCACTTTCTCAAAATCTAATTTGTTTTTCTACTGAAAGCAGCCTTGAGCACTTATATGCTTCTTTGTCGCAGAATAACGCGCGTAGATCACAGAGCTTTACAATAATTGAGCATTTTCAATAGGTGCAGTAGATTCGATTGGGATTCGTGACATCTTTCCGAAGTCACGCCTTAAACTCCGGGTTTTGTAGCCAAGCCTCATGGCATTTTTGTTGAAACATTTTTACTATGATTCTTTTGTTTGCAATTATCACTACAAATATTCTCAATATTGATAAATCATTAAAAGATACATCACATAATAAAACCAGGAAGAAGGGTATCTGTGATTATGACGAAGAAATAATACTCTTCACACAGTTCCTAGAAAACGTTTTTTTATGAGCTATACGAGCCAGTAATCATAAGTGCGAGGATTTGAAATTTTACAAGCTTATGTATATGGTTCAAATACCTTTAATGTCCAAATTTCAGTTTGCTAGTACAAAATACAAAAAAGTTTTTCTAATAAGAACATGAATTTGAGTAGCGGATTTGTATGGATTTGTACCCCTCCTAGTGGTTCTATTCGGCTAATTTCGATAAATGGTATACGTATGGTAAAACAAAGCTACATGCAAACTTAGAGACTAGATTGCATACATATGGGCAGACAAACGGAGATTGCTAGATCAACTCATTTCGTCTCGCTGATCAAGAATATACAACGTGTGTGTCAAAAGTTTCCGAACTTTTCAAAAAGAAAAAAAACTACAAAATAGTTTGGAATGAAACTTTGCATTT
>JBANCV010002113.1:0-10338 GCA_037040105.1 Amiota albilabris
TCGTGCAATGATTTTTTATGATTTTCGACGTGGATTAACTCAACAAGAGTGTGCCGATCAACTCGCTTCGACTTTTCTTGATGAAGCACCATCCAGGCCACTATGTTTCGCTGGTTTTCTGAATTTAATCGTGGTCGTAGTTTTCTTCAGGAAGAATTTCGTGGAGGTCGTCCAAAATCGACTGTTGTGTCACAAAACATCGATGCAGTGCATGAACTGATAATGCAAGATCATCATGTAAAATATCGTGAGAAAGAGGCATCCTTGCACATTAGTTCCACTACATTCAATATTGCATGAACATTTGGCCGTCAAAAAGATTTGTTCGCGTTGGATACCGCATAATTTCACAATCACGGAAAAAACGCTCGTGTCGATTGGTGCAAAGAAATGTTGAAAAAAATTCAATCGCGGTGCTTCAAAACTTCTTTAACATCTCTAGGTAAGGAAATGAAAAACTTATCCATATAGAAATTAAAATTTTGGATTACTTTTACATTGATTGAATTTTTGAATACGAGTATACGAAAATTATGCCAAACTAAAGTGAAATTAAGCTTTATGAAGAAAATGCAGAAGTTTTCTATTTTCAAACATATAAGACTATGCTATTTTAAGTAAAATATTAAAATTGTACCAAATTTTAGTTTAAGAAAAAAAAAAAGAATAGACAATGTTTGCATACTTTATGGGAGGTTTCAGATAAGTGTACAAGTATAATGATTCTACACCTTACAAATTTCATGGAAAAGTGATACTTTCTAAGAGTTATAATCACATTTTGTGATTAATGAAATGATATTACAACAAATTGCAAGGCACATGTGATAATGACAGGCAATACAGGAAATAACCAACTAAATATGTTTCTCATGACAATTATTAAAAGACAATAATTACTGTCACACAATAAGAATAACAACACTCAACAATGATAAAGACAAAATTTTTGTATAAAAAATATTTAAGAAGTACCTTACATTAACGCCTTCAAAGTCCACAACAAAGAAACGAACCCAAAAAACAAAGTTGTTGCCATTGTCATTGTCCTACCTTCTTTTTTTTTTTTGTGGGGTTTTTAAGGGTATTTTGTATTTGTTAGGAGCCACATTTGTTGTCGTCATTCTTCGTTTTTTTTTTTTTTTCCTTTTGGGATAAACTTCTACCAACATTCATTAAATTCTCATTAGAATATAAAACAAAAACACAAAAAAAAAAAAAAATATAAAAAAAATGAAAAAAAAAAAATATCCAATGAATTAAAATCTTTGTATTCGATTTAATCAAAACACATAATACGAGTATTTATAAAATGAAACGTAACGAACATCCATTTATCATAATGTGAAAATTTAATAATGTATTTCGGTAGAGATGTTAGCACATTGAACATTGAATTCAACTTAGAGAAACTGAAAGTGAAAAACCAACTTAATGCGATATTTTTTATTTTAATTTGCTTTTTTCTTCGTATAAAGAAGTGCCTTTCTAGCACAGGGCTGTCCAACCTGCGGCCCAATGTGACCTGGCAGCCGAAGTAACAAGCAGAAATTTGATCACGTATCTTTGTTGGAGTTCTATAAGTTATACCTATGCATAGAGAAGTATCCTGAACTGCACTATTAATGAGTTCATTGATCGGAAGCACGTACATATGCGAACAACTTTTTTCAAGATTAAAACACACCAAGTCGAAAATAAGAACAAGCTTGATGGATGAACGTCTGGAGGACTGTCTGAGAATCGCAACTTCGTCAATAGAATCAGATATTGGCGCATTAGTTTCCGAATTGCAGTCGCAAGTATCACAGTAATTGTATGAAGAAAAGAATATAGAATCCAGAGTGAGAGAATAAACAGCATATGTATGCTTGGGAAGCCTTTACTGCCTCCTCAACTTGTTTTTTTTGCTCCTGCTGCGCAACTTTTCAAGGATTTTTCCAATGGGGCCAAGGGAATCAAAACGGTTGGGCAGCCCTGTTCTTGTTCATTCGTATATTGATATATATATATATGCATATATATATATACACACATATATATATATATATATATATATATGCATGTGTGTACGTGTATACAATACACACATATTATTCCTCATAACATACGTATATTTTTGTCTTAAATTATAATAATAATATTGTAATAATCGATAGAAATATAGTATTGTATATAACGTATTTACATGTCATTTGAACAATTTTAGGACCCAATATGAAGATGGATACGATAGGATAGAAGCCCAAAGTGTTTAGTGTTCGCCCTCGATCTTAATGACGTGAAATTACCAATGATCCGTATACTCAATTAGCCCCTATCCAGCCATCCAAGGGGTATAAATTATGATACTCAGCTTTTTTATTTACTTTTCTGTAGAGAATATGCACTCTTTATGGTCAGTATATATTATATATTTTTATATTTTGAATTGAAGTTTTGAATGAGAATGAATTCTGTTCCTACAATTAGTGTCAACCCATTTGTGTCTCTTCCTTTAATTATTATAACTAATTTATTTGTTTTGGCTTTGAACGAAGCCGGAACTTATAAATATTTATCATTCTACTTTCTTTTTCTATTTGTTTGTTTATTTTTTTGTAGAATTTTATTAGTTTCTCTTATGTACAGTATCTTGTAAAAACTTGAAAATTAGCAAGCAACATTAATAATGAAAAGAAGAAAAAGAAATTATTATAATAATTATAAAACAAGCCAAAAAAAACAACATTTTAAAATAAAATCCACACTCATTTTAATGACATTTAATTAGCTACAATAAAATAAAAATGAAACAACAAAAAAAAAAAAACAAAAAAGAAGGTTATCTTCGACTGGGCCGAAGCTGTAGTACTCTACACGCATCCCCTAAAAATCGTTTTTGCTTAGCACACAGAAATATTACAATATTGATTTGACTTATGTTTAGGGTAGAGCCAGTATGTACACAGCTTTTCAACATTGTGACCGTTATATTTGTATGAAAGCTATGCGATCTTATTTATCTATCTATATATATAAAATAGGACGAGAAAAACTGTTTGACGTGTTTTCAGTCCAACACATGTTTATATTCTATCCACTTTGTTGCAACTTCCATTTTTTTATATATTTCTTATACAATATTTTTCATATTTTTTTTTTAATATGATGTACATTTTTTTTTTGACTCAACTGTTCATTATACTACAATAAAAAATTGCTATATATATATATGTATAGATGGTGGGATTCTATATATCATATGGTAATCAACCAATATACGAGTATTGTTAATCCACGTAAATTATGAATTAAAAAAAAATATGTAATTATCGCCAATCTGTACTAATAACAAGATAACAAAATATTATATTATTATTATCCTTAGTTTTTACTCATCAATATCAATCCCTCATATTTCACTCATTCAAGATAAAGAACCTATATAAATTGCCGCCATACAATTTTCACAAGAAAAATGACTACAAAAATCACACACTAACAGCACGACGTGGCCGCAGAAATGCGCGCCGTTTTAAATTTAGTTTAATAAGATAGAAAACAAGGTCAAGAATTCGAACTCTCCTTCTGTCTGTTACAAACCACATAGCAAACTTATAATACTATTCACTACGTGAAGCGTATAAAAAGAAGACATTTTTATTATTTTTTCTTGTATTTAATTATTTATTTGTGTTGTTTTTTTGTGATTTCATTCATATTTACTTTTGGTTTCTTATTGTATTTTTTTTTCTATTCGAATTAATATTTGCGAAATTTTGGGCTCCATAGTATCTTGGAGCTATTTTTATTAAAGTAAACTGAATTTGAGTTTTTTAAATTAAGTAACTTTTCATTTAATTCATTGATAAATAGTTACACTAGTTACTTAGCGTTTACAAATATCATTCCATTTTATTTGTACATACTATATTGAAATATTTATATATTTTATATCATATTCAAATTGGCATTATTTATTGTCTATTACAATGCATACAATGTTGTTTCTGTATTCATTACTCAAGATCCTTCCTTTTGAATTAAATTATTTGTCATATTTACTTATGTTACATAATCCAATGATAGCAAAACTGTTGGTGAATACTATAATACAATATAACGACAAATGATACATATAAAACTCTTAATGTCAATATCATTTCGCTAGCATATACAATCAAAATAATAGTATTGCTCTTACGTATATTATTAAAATAACTGAAATTACGTCTTGATATGAGACTACAATTGATGTTTAGCTTAGCCATTGTTTGCTATAACTTCAGCTCATTCTTTTGACATCGAATCCACAAGATATTGAAACCTTTGGAAAGGAATGGAACTCCAAGCATTTCTAACTGCTTCCCAAATCTGTGCAACATTACTTGGTCGAAGTTTGGCAACTTCCTTTTTCACGTCGCTGAAATTTGTCGACTGTGCCACCCATTTAAGTGTATATATTCCGATAGCCAGGAAACGCTGTTCAGTAACATTATTTGTGTGCTTCAGATCATTGTCCTGCTGAAACACACAAATCAGTCGGATTTCTTCACTGGCATATGAAAGCATTATCTCTTGCATTATATGGTCATAAAGGTGCCGATCATGGCATCCTTGATCCAATATAATCTACCATAACGACAAATATGCATTTACTCACAGCACAGAAAAGATTATCGGGATGGGTGAACCAATGAGCGACATCCAGTTCAGTTAATCTAAAGAGTGTACCGATTCCTGAATGCAGCCTATCAACGTACGATGGCAAAAGGGAGTAAGGATATTTTTGCTGTGTAGGGGTCATTGAATTCAATAGACCAACGTTTAATTAAACCAAAAGCACCCTTCGCCTTATTAATGACTGTGGAGATATTTCTCTTAAAACGCAGCTTAGGGTCAAAAAGAAGATGTATGTCGTCATATGTGGAGACACGCTCAATTTGGACGTTATCAATAGTCAAAGTACACAAATGTGGCTTGCACTGATTCTATGTTATGAACATACACTTAAAGCTATTAAGGTTTAAATTATTAGTTAAGCACCATGGATGCAATGAGTTCAGATCCTCTTGGAGCTTAAGATGAGCAGAAGAATCATTCAACAAAGGGCAAAACATCATCAGCATACATGATATCATGAGAATGGAGAGCGGAAGATCATTTATAAAAATGATCATCTGACAAAAGCTCTGGATAGCGAATTGATTGATTGATTCTTCTTTTCTGCCAGAACTTGCATTCTTAATAAAAATATTTTATACTGGTAAGAAATATTATAATAGTTCAAAGCCAATTCTTATTTTGGTAGTGATTTTATTGACTTGCTCAATCGTACCACGTACGGAATCAGATTTATAGGTCTGTATGAAGAGCAAATGCCCTATCTTTCCCGGGCTTTGGGATCATTATGATGATAGATTTCTTCCAATGAGATGGACTATTTTTGCGATTTCCCTAATTGAAATAGAGTTTCTTCCATAATGACGTGCCACAACCGCAGACGATGGTATTCCAGTTGCAGCTACTAGTATTGAGTTTATATCATTTACTGATTTGTGAATATCACTTACGGAGTTGACCGCAGTTATAATTTCGATGTGAGGACTTACATATATTTTGTATTGCAGCTAATTTGTTTTATTTGATACAAGTCTGCTATAAGGTTGATCCTCTACTAATGAGTGATCAAACAATTCAAAATCAATGGGGCTATGGTTGGATGAAAGTTCATAATGTGTAACTGCAGTAATTAGGTTCCTATGGATTTTCTCGATAAAGACCTGGGATTTCCTTTGGATCTGCTTATCAGTATATAGGCTTACGCGGAGAATGGAAGTCTAGCTTGTTTTTAGTTTTTACAAGCGTGTTGTAGGCGGCTTTTAGGATTTATTAATCGAGAACCCCAATAAGGGGTGAAATCTTTCACCAAGGGTGTCAATGCAGTTTTGAAACGTAGTTTCAGGTATTTAAAAACGTGGAGGGCAATATATCGTTAAACAACTGCATCTCCTTTGCATCCAAATCGAAGTTGCCTGTGAATAGTGTCTTAAGTATGGCTCCAGCAAATAGTGTTTTATTCGCTTTCTGGTTAAAGTACATGTACAGTAATGAGCTTTTCCATCTGGGTAGTGTATTTTTATTTATAAGGTGAGTCTCAGAGATAAGCATCACATCGACTTTTTTATCCTCTAGATATCTAATGAGTTCAAGTTTGTGCTGACAAACACCATTTGCTTTCCGGAGAATGAATTTTACATAATCAATATCGATTGTTGTATGTTCTTTAGCAAATTCGCCAACATACTAGTTTCATCGCAATTTTCTTGTTGCACAACTGGCTGATACGGTTTTTTTTAGTAATGCTTTCACTTGGTTGAACCAATTGTGTCTTGGGTTGCAAATTTCGTTTCAGTTCACTATGCTATTGATACGAGGAGTCTGAGCGTAGGGCACTAGCATACCACAAATTTGGTGTTATTGTATCATAGATGGTGGACACACGTCGTTCGTCATTTTTGTGTGGAGAGGAATAATGAGAGATTCCTTCCAAATAAGCGTAAGTGATGCTTCTTGGAACAATAAATTACAAAGTTTCAATAACGATTCTCACAGGGAACTTGCACACCTTGTTAGAACACAACTAGGAACATTATCTGGGCCAGGAGAAGAAGCAAATTTTAGGGATTGAAGATTATAGAGAAAAATCACGCCATCGAATACAGGGTTACTGAAATTATTGATTGTATGAACATGAATTATTGATTGTATGAACATGGTACGAAGGACCCGAAAAGGTCAAAAAAAACTTTTCAAATAAGTGAGATATTCTTGGGTCATCAGCTGCATGCAATTCATGAAGATGAAGGATACAATTTGGATTCGCGTTTAGCAATAAAAAAGATGTGAAATTGTTTAGGGTTTCTTGGAAATTGCAACGTACAATAAGTAAGATAGTTTTTATAGCAACGGCATTGAAGGGAGAGAAATTTCATTTGAATTTGGTTTTGAAATTTTTATATAGTCTAGACCTTATGTTTTTCAAATTGGAGAGCATGGTGGTTAACCAAGGTGGTTTATGCTTCTGCTTCCAAAGAGGAATGCATTGAACATGGACGGAATTCAACGTATTATAGAAGAAATTAGTGAGGAAAACATTCAGTAACTGAAAATTTGCTTTACGAAAACAAAATAGACTTTGAGTAGAATATGTTGCCTGAACAGAAGCATAGTTCGAAAGATTTTGTGGAATATCTACAGTAACAATACTACCATTAGTTCACTTTAAATCCAATGACCTGTGAAGGCGACTTGCTACAAAATTTATTTGGAATTCAAGCATGCTAACGACGAACTCATGGTGTCCCGATAAAACAAAGTAGTTTGAAGGCCCGAAAAAAAACCAAAAAAAAATTGGTAAATTAAAATCACCACTATCCACTAACGATCCTGATATCGGATAAGTTTGGAAACGGAAGTGATGCATATAAGTATCCAAACATGAGCTTGTAAAAATATAAAAAAAAAACTGCGACACGTGGAATGCTAAATTGTCGATAATTAATTCAATAAGAGATGTTAAAATAATTCAAATAAATTCAGAAAGTAGATTTGAATTATCTGCAATGAGAAAACCATGACCTCGACGTGGGCGAGGGTAAACCACCATTGTTGGCAAGATTTCCACTATTTTCAGCAAGCAATTGATACTTCAACTTATTTAGTATTTCTGCCGAAGTTATTATTACTTCTAAATTAACCATTAATGAACATGTAAAAACATTAGAGCCTATTGAGACATTTTCTCTTTGGGATCTCAAAGAATTTATAGAAGAAGAAAGAAAGCTATCTTTCAATGTTGCTTCTAAGCAAAGACAAGAGAGGGCAATGGGTACTGACAAAAACTCATTCTTTCAATTAGCAACCGACCAGCACTGAATGTTTTTGGCGCGAACAGCATAGTTTAAGTACATTTTTCTGGCAAAAACCACAAAAAGAAATAAATTGCAACCACTTGACATATTTTAAAATTTTTTTTTTTTCCTTTTTTTTTCTTTGTGACAATAAATAATTTTGTTGTTTTAAATGAAAATAGCAGCAAAAGTAGTTTTATATTTTGATAAACTTAAATAATATTTTATGATATAAAAAATATTTAATGCCGAATGCCAATGGGGGGTGGTTACTTCTTGTAAAATGATGCGAAAACGCAAAAAGCGCAAAATTTTGATCTCTTGTTAAAAATAAAACGAAAATAAAAAAATTCGCCTGCCTAGGAACAAAACAAACAATAGCAAAAAGGAAATGACACCAAACCATGACAAGAGAACACATGACTATGTATGCATGGCAAAGCAAGACACGGATGGGATAGTTCGGGAAAAGTGAATTAAACCTTATCAAGTTAACTGAACTCAAATAGATTTTTTGAAATAAAACAGTAAAGCAGCATGGCAGATGTTGATATTTAAGTAGCAAGAGAACAAAATACAGAAAAGCTAAATAGAAGTAGGAAAAAAGTATCTAAAAGAAAGTATATAACTTGATGGAAAAGGTATTTAATGACTAAAGAAAAATGGTTACGTTCGCTTATAGAAAGTTGATGATGATGACGATGAGAAAGACAGACAAAAAGTGAGAGAGATGGAAAGTGAGAGAGATAGATAAAGAATAAGGTCGTCGGCGACAGCACGACGTCAGCCGGAAGTGAGAATAAATGGCAAAATTGTGTCAGCGTTAAAATGGCAGCGGGTTCTTTTTATTCAACTTCCTTTTTCTTCTTTTTTTTTCAGGCTATGGCGGCACTTGCCATCTTGTGTGAGCTTTCTTTTTCGTTCTTATTTAATTTTTTTTTTTTTTGTCTTTGTATGTCCAGTTGTGAATTATATTATATTACGAGTATATGTATTCTCTTTTATAGAGCTTAGAATTTGTTTTTCCGGTTTTCACAAAAATATCAAAGCAATTAAATATGATTTTACTATTTCCTCTTTGTCTTTTCTTTACTAATAAAAATTTCTCATTTTCTTATATCTCTTTCAAGGTACTAAGGAATTGAATCAACAGCAACAACTTATATTTTAATTGATTAAAGCATCGAATCGCGAATTGTTAGTGAAAGAAAAACCACGTTTAAGAAAACACGAGATATCAAATAGAGAAATAAAAAAAAAAAATGGGAAAATAAATAATATTATGACGAAGCAACAGTCACAACATCAAACTCTAATTTCAACAAGAAATAATTATGAAAGTAAAAAATTGCTTAAAAAATTAAAATACGGACCTTGTTTAGTAATACCTACAGCTACAATAAAAACAAACACAATGTGGCAGCAACAACAACATCATCATGCATTACCAATACTGTTAATAACAAAGAGAACAGCACTACCAACTCAATTTGAAAATTTTATCAAATCAACGAAAATCAACAACAATGACGACAACAAAAATTATTGGAAAAAGCTACAGGAACAGCAGCAACAACAATCACAGCAAGGATACACAAATGTTGCATATTTAAAGCCACAACAACAACTACAACAAAAATTGATCTTTATGTTTGCGATTTGTTTGTCATTGTTGCTAGCAACAGAAGCAAGAACTGCAGCAACATCGACAGGAACTGCAATAATGCCAGTAGGTGCAGCTGCAAGATTTTTGGAAGGAACAATAACAGCAACAGAAACAGCAACACGAACAACAACAAATATTACAAAATCAATGACAACTAAACGTTATTCAATTGAAGAAACTATTCTGCAACAACAACAGCAAGGACAAGAAAAGCAAACACAAAATGTTTCTCGTTTAGTTCGTTCACTTGATTTAAGTAATTCCATGACCATTGGCATGGTTATGGCCAAAAATGACAAGGGCAATATGCATTTCAACATCGATAACAACGATAACAACATTCATAATGGTGGCAATAGCAACAACAACCACAACAACAATAATATAGAATGTCCTAGTTTCGATGAGAATTCTGCATGTCCTTGTTATAAATTCGAAGATGGTAAGTTTCAGTTTGTGATTATTTTATCATCCATAAACAAAATACCATATATTACAAAAGAAAGATGGACAATTAGGTATGTATGTTAAATGACAGTCATAAAGTTAGCACAATTTTCATTACAAGAAACAGGAAAAGTATTAAACCAATATTAACAATACTAAGATTTATTTTGCCCTGCTTTTCTATCAATCTATTGATTTGGTTATAATCATATAATTCATTAACAATCAAACAATATTTACATTGTTATTGCCATCATATACAAGGTGTGTGTTAAAAGTTTCCGAACTTTTCTGGCAGGGCATTTTCTGGTGCCGCCATCTTTGTGTGAG
>JBANCV010002115.1:0-10326 GCA_037040105.1 Amiota albilabris
TTGTTGTTTTTTTTACATCAAACACGTGCGACCTCAATAGATTCTGAGAGATAAGTGATTTCATTTATTTGAACAATGTTTCTTTAGGCAAGCGAACAAAATAAAGATCAAAAACAAATTAAAGAGCATATATAAAATAAGAGAAAATACAAAATAAAGAGCAAGAATTTACTCAATACTTATATGTAATTAACATTTGAATGAAAACTATGTGAAATGACTTGCGTTGAATGACCGCAGGGCTTCAATCAATTAGTATTGGTGCAAGACGATTAACATGACTTGGAAAAAATATGACTTGGTTTTGTCTAATACAATAGAATCTTTGCATCAGGTCCTGGAATAGTTTCAATAACTTTACCAATTAACCAGAATTGAGGTGGTACGCTGTCTTCATGAATAAGCACTACTGTGGCAAATTTCCAATGGCCTGACTCCTTGTTCCATTTGAGGAGTTATAGCAAATCCAGGAGGTAGTCGCGTGACCAGACTCTCCAGAAACGTTGTTTGATAGCTGAGACAAATTGCCAACGGTGGAAGTACTTCAGCTTATCGTCTATGTTTGGCTTAAAACATACGGGTGGTAGTGTTGCAAGCAAAGTTCCCACAAGTCAGTGAGCTGGCCTCACCTTAGTTCGGGTTGCTACTGTCAGCCACCAACGAACGCTAATTAAGCACTGTTTCAACCTCCACTCGAAGTATTTACAGCTTGTCTTCCTTAGAAGAGCGTTTCAGACGGACCTCATCAACAAGTGCTTAGCTGATTTAATGGCAGCTTTCCAAAAGCGAAGTGAGGTGACCTTGGTGCGATGAATACAAATTCGAATCATTGCATTGTAGTATAAAAGTGAGAGCATTCAAATTTGCCTCCAATTAATGTATAAAGTCCTGTAAGACGCGATTAGCACCAACAAAATTTGTAGCATCATCGCAGAATGTTTCTCAATGGGACTACGGCGACCAATAAATGTGGATAAACGCAAAATAAAAGTTTTAGTAGAAACATCTTTAATTAGCTCTAGGTGTACAGCTTTTGACGCAAAGCAGATGAATACTGCTATATACATTTTTATAAGTTACTCCCACGAATTCCTAAAGAGACCCTAAGTGTACCAAACAAGTTCACTCTACTTCTTTCAAATGGCCGATGACCTTGTAATCTATCAGCTGGAAAATTGCCCATTATCTGCGTTAGTAATTTTGGTCGATAATGAAAGCAATGAACACAATGTCTTACAATTGTACTGCACCCACGACGTGCATTCGTTAGCAAAATTGTTTGTCTGAGGAATCTGACAAGAACTTGTGGTCATGCATGACAATTGGTGCGATGCAAATGACAAAGGTATAGCGATAAAAATCTGCATCATCAAGTTTAGTGTTCTCTGCATTTTTTAAATTTAATCAGCTAAAGAGTTATTTTGTACCGTTTCGACAATTGCCAGAAAATCATATCTTAACTATGCAGATGTTGGTACAGTTTATTGAGCGATGCCCCATATGCACTCCACAATAAAAAATTGCCGTTTTCCAAATTTTCTTCCCATTTTGACTTTTTTCTTACATCTACCTTAGACATCACAATGTGTATCAGCATAGCATTAGCTAATTTCTTATCATCTCCAATCGAAAAAAAGAACTCGTACATTGCTGATACAGTATCGATCATGGAACGCAAAACGACTTTTAACGCGTTCTTTCCCAGACATTTTATTTCTGGTTTTGTTTTGTATTTTAAAAAAGCAATGCAAGAACTAACTATGCAGACCGCTATGTGCAATCGATTAAAAGATCAACAACAAAAAAGCGTAGCTAGCGACCAATGTAAGGCACAGCAGAAGTAATACAAGGAAGTGACAGATCGTTATGTGCCTGTATATATACAACCATATGCATATGAATAATACTTTAACGATAAAAAAAAGTCGAAAAATTAGTATGGAATTGATCTTTCATTATTTCGATTAGAGTCTTGTACGAATGCATTTTCAAATGCGATTAAATCATTAGTTTCTTATCAAATGAACCAAGTTTTACGTACTCGGTAAAGCAAACAGAACAGACTAAAGCAGAGGTGTCCATACATTGCTTATGGAAGAGCAAATACCAATACATGTACAATAAAACTACAACACATAGAAATGAAAAATTGTTTATATACACTGCAAAAAAAAAACAACTTAATTATTCAAAGTTTTTTAATTCTTCCAAAACCTTCCAAATTAGGGTGAACGTTAGTTGTACACAATTTTAATAAAGCTTTTGCTCTATTTATGCTAAATCAGATTTCTAAGATCTTATATGCGCAAAATCCGCTCGTTCTCTCTTTCATTATAATTATAATACGCATTGCAATATAAAACAATCCACGATTTTTCTCAATGCTTCTTAATGAGCAGCTGCAAATTTGTTTTCCTAATAATTCGTACGGCAAATAACAACACAATCTTCGTTATCGCTAATATGTGTAAGACCAAATGCAGAGAAGAAGTGAATTGGAAAAATTGTTTACTTGTGTGTGTGTACTTTGAATGCGTGTTAGTAGATTATAGCTGCGTGCAATGTACGTACACAGAATGCTCATGTGATGCCTAATAGGGCCCGCACACGGTCATGCATGTAGCATTATGCATTAGCATAGTGTTAGTGAAATATGTACGTATGCTTGTCATGTACGAAGCATGACAAAATATCCAAACGATCTTTATATTTCATTATGCATGTTACTCTCTCAAGTCTCTCTTTGACTATAATCGTTCTCTCTTTGACCATTCTGACTTATTTACGCCTTCACAAGGTAAGCAAGTATAAAAGAGACAAGTAAAAATAAGTACTCAATTTTATGAAATATTTGATGTGAGTAGCATATTTGTGAAGTGCTGACGACAAGTGAAATATTGTGAAATTGTCATCCGTCATAGACATTATCGTCCGCACATTTGCACTCTTCGAAACATGAACTGAAATGAACGCATGATGATGCTTCTATTACTCTTGAGAAAACACACATACACGAATGCATTAAGCTTGACGCATGACCGTGTACGGGCCCTATAAGAGTTTTACAAAAACAAATGAGCATGATTAGTATATGGCTTGGCCACCTCTGAAGTAAAGCATCTCTCTCACACCCATGCAAAAAACTCAAATCACGAATCTGAAGAGAAAGACGTTCTCCCACCCTTAATTGTACAGTTTTCAACAACAAAATCTAACAAATTTCAATATAACGAAATAATAATTCTGAGAGCGAACACAATTTATACATAACCATTGCTAAGGCAGATCAATAAGTCAAGTGCATACAACTAAACAACGAAGTAGACTGCCCCTTTTGCACTTGTTTGTGTGCATTTTCTCTCTCTCGCAAATGCCGAAGTTGTTACCGAAGTGGTTGCCGAAGCAGATCATTTACTAATACTGACAAGTATTCCAATTTATATGTATAAATTTTGTTTACACATATACATGTATGGTACAGCTATTTGTCCTTCCTTGCCCTTTAGTACATAGGGAGGTAATAGCTTTTATAGTGCCTCTCTATCGATTGCAGTTGCGAAGAGTAGAAATAATCAGATAAAAGAATACTGTACAAGTTATTATCTAAGTTTTGCAATGGCACTTGCATGTGCCTTAGAGTTAAGTTACTTATTAGTCTTGCTAGATTTATTTTATTAGGCTTTGTCTAGAGTTTGAGGGGTAAGCACGAGTGCTGCTCCTATTAAATTAAATAAACTAAGACCAAGACTTTTCTTTGGTAGGCCATGTGCCACCATTAAAATTTACTGATCAATAATTATATTGGTGCGCACGAGTGCATGTTAAAATAATAGGCGCCCAACGTGGGCACACGAAAAATGAAAAAGTAAAACAATTGCAAAATATTGAAGAAAAAAGCAATAAAAAACGAATAATAAAATCGAAAGCTAAATAATTATAAAAAATGTAACAAGATATCATTAAAAAAAGAACAGAGAATAATAAAATCAGTGCAGTGTGGCATAGGAAGATAAATCGTTAACAGTCTTCGATTTAGCAACAGTTTACAATGGTTTACAGCATTCAACAATAATTAACAAGAGCTAGCATAAGCTAACAACAACAAACAAAAGTCAACAAGATTCAATTACTTATAAAAGTTGAACAACAGTTCATAAGAGTTATCAACGATCAACAACAGCATCTCGAGACTCAGCCATGACCGATCTCAGTGGAAATCTACTAAGATTATAATGATTCCTAAACCTGGTAAGCCTGAAGACCCCTGGGTTTTTATCGTCCAATCAGAATACTGCCAATACTGGAGGATAAGCGAGTGATCCCGGATCATCAAATCGGTTTCCTTAGATGTCATGGCACCCCTGTCAATTATAAGGAGCAACAACGTATTGGCAGCTACGTATGTGGATGGTACTGCGATGTTAGCTTCAGCTGACGATCTTTCACAGATTGAACCTTGGGTAAAATGTTGCAACATCAGGGTTAACACTGACTCCCCTCTTGTCTCCTTAAACAATGAAAACATCCCAAACAAAACGACATTAAACAACGGCCAATATCATTCTACAGCAATTAACAACAACTAACAACAGTTCAACAACTCGTAACAGTTAAACAACAGTTCATAAGATACAAAGCCAGTCAACAGTGACTAGCAACTGTTAATAACAGCCAACAACCGTTGCCAACAGTGCAACAGCGAACAGCAATCAAAGCAACAACGAAAAGTTTATATTTTTGTGTCAGTCGAGAAGTTTAAGTTTTTCAAGGAGGATTTATAGGTGGAAGCAATAAAGAATTTCCACAACCAAACAATTTGCACGGTCTGAGGTCCTTTTTGGAATGACCGGTTATTATAGGTACTTCATTAAGGGTTATGCAAAGGTAGCGGCTTATCCGAATTTGCGTAAAAAGTTTGTCCCAAGAGGGTAGACCTATGATATCAATGATACTAGAAAAGAGGGAAGATAATTTCACTACCAACGAACGGAGTTGTTGGCCATAGTTTGGGCCCTGAAAATATTAAGGCATTATTTGTATAGGGCAAAGTCTATCAATATTTTTATCGATAACCAACCCCTTACATTCGTGGTTTCTGATCGAAAACCCAATGCAGAAATAAAGAGATAGAACGCCTTAATTGAGGAGCATAAAGCTAAGATTCATTACAAGCCAGGAAAAGCAAATATCGTTGCTATATCCCAACATTGTATCAATACTGTAGAACAGGTATCACACTCAGAAGTGGGAACAATATATAGTGAGGAATCCCTCACTTACACGATAGAGTCAGTGGAAAAGCCGGTAAACTGTTATGAAAATCAGTTGATACTGGAACAGGGGCAATCTCCATTGGAAAAAACAAATATTCTATTTTCGATATTTGACGATTTGATGGGAACACTCCAGGAAGCAATCAAACCAGGGGTGGTTAATGCATTATTTTGCGATTTGTCAGATCTAGCTCAAATCCAGCATAGATTGCGAAAACTTTCATAATGGATATATTCGATGCCAGTGATCAGCTAGAAGTAATAAATCAAGAACATTCCAGGGCAGGAACAAGAGAATTTAAATGAAATCTTGAAAGATTATTTTTACCCTCGGATGTAGAAAAAGGAAAGAGAGGTCGCATTGAATTGTAGGATATGCTCCAGGTGAAAGTATGATAGGCACCCAAAGAAATGCCCGATTGGAAGAAGTCCTGTCCCCACACATGATTGGGGGATATTGCATATTAATATTTATTCAACCAATTCAATTCACTTCCTTACTTGCGTCGACAAATTTTCGAAGTTTCCAGTCGTTCAGGTTATAGAGTCTCGACCCTTGTTGATATTAATTGGAAAATTGTGACATTGATAAAATTGTTCTTTGGTACTAGAATTTTCTTCTGCGATAATGAGAAATCTTTAAATTCAAACACCATTAAATATATTCTCTTAAATAATTTCAATATTGAAATTGTTAATTCCTCTCCACAGCACTTCAAATGGGCAAGTGGAAAGGTTTATAGTACTTTAGCAGAGATTGTCAGGTGCTTGAAACTTGAAAGGTGTATTGAGGATACCCAGGCAGTGTAATACATCAAGATAATCTGAGATAGTTTTAATTGTTGTTGGAATAGTGATTTCTTTCAAGATTTACTTGTTTTTGGCACAGATTGGAGTTATTTCAACTGTCAGAAAACTTAAATTTTTTGCGATATATTGTTTTACATATTTAAAAGCTAACAGATGGAAACATAATTCGTTTTTATTGTTGCTTTTTGTTTGTTTTTCTTTTTGATGAATCAATGTATTTAAATATTTATCATTTAGTTAGTGTTAATAGGTATGTAATAAAGGGAAAGGAAGGATAATTAAGTGTGTGGCCAAAAGCAACTCAAAAGAAAAAATAGTTAAACTAATTTACAATTGATTCAAGTAACTTAGGTATTTATACTTTTTGTATGCTGACTAAAGAATAAGAAGTTTGTGCCAGCTACAAAATAATCATAGTTCGTTGACATAAGTGTTAGATTTCATATTAATTAAATGAGTTACATTTACAGTTTGTAGACTTAAGTGTTTAGCAATCATCAGTTTGTAAATACATCTGGAATGTGAGTAGTACATATACATGATTTTATGCAAAAGCTGCATTTTTAGTTTATTAACCTAAGTATAAATAATATGAAATGATGAAATGATGTGCTGCATATAATTACCTTATATTAAAATATTGGGATAAGTGAAGGTTGTAACGTAACTGGCGCGTGTGAGGTACGTGGCCGTCCCTCTTTAATAGGGGGAGGAGTTATGGTTACACATGTATGGTACAGTTATCTATCCTTCCTTGCACTTTAGTACATAGGAAGGTAATAGCTTTTATAGTGCCTCTCTGTCGATTGCAGTTGCGAAAAGTAGAAATAATCAGATAAAGGCATACTGTAAAAGTTATTATCTAAGCTTTGCAATGGCACTTGCATGTGCCTTAGAGTTTATTTACCTACCAGTCTTGCTAGCTTTATTCTACTAGTTTGAAGAATAAGCACGACCTCAATGGATTTCATTTATTTGAACAATGTTCCTTTAGACAAGTGAACAAAAGAAAGATCAAATACAAATTAAAGAGCTTATATAAAATAAGAGAAAATACAAAATAAGGAGCAAGAATTTACTTAACATTAATATGTTATTAACATTCGAATGTAAACTATGTGAATTGACTTAACAAAGATAAAGAAAATCGTAAACTGTTGCTGATATAAGTAGCTCGGCTACCCCGCCTGCCTCTTGTTCTTCTTGTCAACAAACAAACTAATGAGTAATGGTGGCAGTTCTTCTGTCCTTAACCGATCTATTTTAGTTGACAGGGCAATTTCTGTCAATACTTTTAAGAAAAATTGTTGTGAATCTGCGCTGCGCTGTTAGAGAAGCTGTTTTTAACATGAGTCTCTACAGCGTCTGTAAAAGTTAATTTATTCTGGGTTGCCAACTTTGTATATTAAATAAACAATATTACAAAAAATGAAAATTGGCTTTGTATAGGTTCTTTTCTAAGTAATGCTGACTATTTATAATTTTTTTTCTGACCCTGACTTTTTCCGTTAAATTGGTAAACATAAATTGTCATTTTTTCATCATATTGTTTTCTTCAGATTTTTCTTCATTACTATTCAAAAATGGATAACAAAACCACGCTTAAGTATTTTTTATTTATTTATTAATGAATAGTTTGAGTGTAATGTAAAAATACACAAACTAAAAATAATTAGAAGCTATAGCAACGATGAACTTAAGCTTACTTACTGGTTAATATTTACAAATTATATACAGAAATTAATTAACATTATTGACGATTTAATGAGATGAGTATATAGAAAGCAAAGGAGGAATTTATTATTATTATGAGATTTGTAGATTTGTAGATTTGTCTATTTGTTGTAAATTAATTGTTATTTAAATTAAATTGATAAAACATTAGACTTTTGGGCAGACATGACAACACATAATAAATTCACAATTCACCTTTCTTTTGTATGGAGTAACGGTCACTTTGTTGGACAGTTTTCAAATTTATCAATTTTGCCACGTTGCATGAATGCTTCTATTGCCTTTCATTGTAGTCTGTTTCTGCTTGATCGATTTGTCTCTAAATAATTAATAATAATTATATTTGGATAAAACATATCCTATGACCTATTCTCATATCTACCAAATACATAAAAAAAAAACCTAAAACACGGTCGAGCCGTTTCGGAGGAGTTTTTGTTCTACTCCCGAGACACGAGATTTTTATATATGATATTATATACACATATTTTTTTTTTGCTATGGTTAGATGATACAATATAATTGTGTTGTATTCAAAAAATTTATTAGATTGATAATGTTATCGCGGGTAGGGGTGGATAGGGAAAGTATGGGGTCAGAGGAGAGGAAATGTAGGGGCCTTTGTGTGCTAAAATGGGGGCAATCCCAAAGGATATGTAGGACGGATAATGTGGCATTTATATTACAAAAACTACAAATATTACTAAGGAGAGATCAAAAAGATGTTTTTGGGTTACGTTGGTGAGCCCAAGGCGAAGTCTAATGAATTTGCAAAGGTCACGATGATTTAAACTAGGATGCATAAAGAGATGTCCATACTCGTGCAACGATTTTTTGTTTTGATTGATACATTTTTAATGGGGATTAGTAAGATGACAGATTAATTCGAACTGCTTCCGAAAAATTGTCTTACTTATTTTTAATGTCATCAGAGTTAAAATTATCTTGGAAAATTAATGGATATTCAAAGGCGGATTTGGCAGCTTTATCCGCCTGTTCATTGCCGGGAAAAAGGCAATGACCGGGGACCCAAAGCATGTTTATACGGAAAAGTTATCATATATTATATATTTGTCTGATTGATGATGGGTAAAAGTTAAGGTTTGAGATATTTGCTATAGTTTCTATTGAGGAGAGGGAATCAGAACAGATAGTGAATAGTTCGTGTCCAGCTTTAGCTTTACTGACCGCATCGAAAATGGCTATTGTTTCAGCAGAAAAAACAGAGGTATAGTACGGAAGGGGTGAGATTTTTACCGAGTTGGAGGTAATCACACTGAATGACGAAGCATTGCATTGTGATCCATCTGTGTAGTAGTAAGTATAACGTAGTATTAGGTGTAGCAGGGTTGAATGACCATAGTGGATTATTACTAGTTTTAAATGATAGTGGTTTAACAGGTATGTGAAGTTGTTTATCGAAGGCAATTGTAAGATGTAATGAGGGCGGGTATCTTTGGGTTTTTTATCTTTTAAAACTTTTCCACGGGAGAAGCTAAAGGCGAGTCTTTAGAGTGAAGGATTCATTATTGATTGGTGTTGATCTGAAGGCTCCCAAAGCGAATCGAATGGCAGAATGGTAAAGTGAATTTAATTTCTTGAGTTGTTATTTGGGGTAATGCCGTACAGGTATAAGCCAAAAACAATTTTTGTCATTAAAATGGCTTTAATGACAGATAAGAGTGTAAGTTGGTTGCATAAGTGTTTGTTGTTGGATAAACATTAAGTAATGTTTAATCTATGTAAGGGAGGTGATGAGATAAGTTGAATGGTCTGTCCACTTGTAAAATTTGGTAAAGAGTATATCGAGGATTTTTAAAACTTTTACATTGGTTATTGGGACTAGGTTGGAGTTTACTTGTGATTGTCAGTTTTTTTTAAACATATATGGGGGTGTTTACAATAGGAAATCGAAAGTTTCGCACCTGAGTAATCGCACCAGGAGGGAATGTCAGAAATGGGGGGTTACCGATTTTTTTAATAATATGGTAATCATCTGCATAGGCGGAAGTCGAATTGTTTAAGGATGCTGATTGTTCTATTAAGTCTATTAAAAGCGATAAGGAAGATAACAATTGATAAGGGCGAACCTTAATGGATACCATTCTGCTGGGTATGTGTTCAAGAGTGGTGATGGGTTATAAAAACATTTATTTTTCTGTTAGTCATAAGGTTTATATATATATATAATTTGTAATCTTGGGGCCTATTTTCCACTTGCTTATTTCATCGATGATCGAATGAATGCCTATTTTATCGAAAGCTTTTGAAAAGTCTAAGGAGACAATGGAAAATGATTTCTTGAAGAGAGGGCGGATTAAATCTGGTAGTCTATAGCTAGTAAAGAGTCAGATATTAATTTGCCCTTCTTAAAGTCGGATTGCCGATTATCTATCCACCATAATGGGCTGGCTATTATTTTGTCAAGTGTTTTGGCAATGCAGGGATTAAGAGAGATTGGTCTGTGTGAGTTTAGAGATGTTTTGTTAGAGTTCGGTTTAATGATTGG